>JAIFZK010000082.1:1752500-1845000 GCA_027481765.1 Tenualosa thibaudeaui
ATGTGAGTGTGTGTGTGTGTGAGTGAGTGAGTGCTGTGCCACTATTGGAGATAAAGAGTCCCTATAGGACCCACTGGAAATCAGCTAATGACAGACATTAGAGAGGAGACTCTAGGAGCAGTCGGATTTCTTCAGGATCTCAGTGATGGTCTGGGAGCCCTGCTTTGCCTCGCAGCTCACTGGGAGCCCCTGGTTCCACTCCTGGAGAGGGAGGGTCAG
The DNA here is from genome assembly GCA_027481765.1 of Tenualosa thibaudeaui. Classification (NCBI taxonomy): domain Eukaryota; kingdom Metazoa; phylum Chordata; class Actinopteri; order Clupeiformes; family Clupeidae; genus Tenualosa; species Tenualosa thibaudeaui. The sequence continues at coordinate 1,752,720 of JAIFZK010000082.1, forward strand.
GGTGCTGCTCCAGCTGTACAGGCCGTCCTTCTGTGGGCCAAAGACACTGGTGGTCTCCCCGCTCCTGCTGCTCCCCGCTACCTTCCAGCTCAGCGCCCAGTTGGACGGGAAGCCTCCGTTAGCCAGGCACATCACCGTGACTGAAGACGCGCTGTGGTGCAGGGGGGGCAGGACTGTCAGCTTGGGACTCGTGGCACCTGACAAGTTAAGAAAGAGAAATAAATAAAGAGGTTGTGTGTCAAAAAGTCATCAACACTGTTTTACACAGAATATCACAGTTTCAACATGACAGCACATGGTGCTACAGATACCACTGTATGTACTACACTTGGAGTGTAAAATGGTCAACATGTTTTTATTCAGCGTTTGTAGCCACTATGGCTGAAAACCCAAGGAGGTGCAGCCTGATTAAATAGGCTACTTGTGACATGAGTGCACTGGTTCACAAGACACGACTAAGACAGCAAACACAAACAGTGAAAATATTGTGTCGCAATGTCAAAATTTTAATGTGCAGAAACAATCTGATTTTCAGTGGGGATCTTATCAAAACACCATTACAGCTGCAAAACACAGTTATGGCTAAAATACAAATTCTGTTTCAGAAAGACAGAGCAGTTTATTAACATGCAAATTAGTATCATACTACCCATCTGTCAGTCATTAAAAGGCACCTTACACATGAGCTTATTCTACCAACAGTAAACCACTAACACAGAATTTCTCCAATATAAACTCCCAATTACTGCTTATTTATAGTCAGTTAGTTGTTGTATATGAATTATGATCTTAATATGCTTTAGTAGGAACATTTATTCGCCTTCAGAAATATTCAGAAAAGATGGTCAGTTCATAGGAACAAAACCCAAAACAACAAGTGTCTAATAGTATCCAAATAAATCCTACTTATGTATTTTTTATTGAGAATAACTGTTCCTGAGAATAACTGCTCCTTTTGTACGACCGCTTTAGAAGCCCCTTACTGAGCAAAGCATATTTCAGATTATAATTCACCCTAATCTAAAGTGTTACCTTACCGTACAAAAACCCTCCACAAGCAACACAAGCAACAAACCTTTCATTTCTCAAAGCCCAGAGAATAAAATATCATTCAGCATACATTTGCCACCAATCACTTCACCAGGGGCTAATAAGAAATATATTTTCATTATTAAAACTCAGAGGCAGGTTTTTATCTACACATCAGAAGAAAGCAGCTAAAAATACACATTTGTAAATCTAAGATGGACACATAGTATTTATTATAGTTTATAGTATAGATCATTTTACATTGAAAGATGAAAGCAGCACTTACTTCCAACATCAAGCTTGTGCCTCCACCAAAGTACCACAGTACAGCCTCATCTTTAGAAACTGTGATCTACTGCTAGGGCAAAACTTTTAGACAACATTTTATTTTCTCTCTTAATAATAAAGTAATTCTAGAAAAAATCATAAACTATAATAATATATTATTATTAATTTTTGAATAAAAATACACACCAGAATATCAGAGTTAAGTGGAGTAATGTCGTCTGTAGTATCCAGTGGGAGTGGACATGTTTGAATGTGGTCATTTCTGACAGTAGAATCAGATTCTCTAAGTAAATTGGTTGTAGTTTTCACCAGTCATCCAGGCATGTTTGCCATGAGACCAGTCTTACTGTCAGCAGATTCCACACTAATCTATAAGTTAATATTTATTCATAGTTGAAATTCATGGTCTACTGTAGACTTGTTTCATTTTTGTTCAAGGGTGAGGAACTAAAGGCACCAGTCTGAATGAGGGGACATTTGCATAACCACACGGAACATGTTGCTCTTGAGAGCTTTATATCTCAGAGAGAGGAGGACTGGAACACTGTTATTTTAAACCACAACACTCTGACAAGAATGACTTTTCTCATTAAACTCCTCTGGGCACTCCTGTTCTGGATTACAGGTAAAAAATAAACCAATACTTTGTGCTTCCTGAAATGTTATTTTAATATATCAAAATTACGTTTATGTCATTGATCAATTAAATATTTGAAACATTTCAGAGTGCAGGGGCCAGATCAGTGTGACTCAGACTCCAGCAGTGGAAGCTGTTGCTGTGGGACAAACCATCAAACTCAACTGCAGAACCAGCAGCCCCATAAATTCTAACTATTTCTCCTGGTATCTCCAGAAGACTGGAGAAGCTCCTAAACTTTTAATATATGCCATCAGCTCACGCTTTGGTTCAACTCCAAGTCGATTTGTAGGTGAAGGATCCAGCGGAGGCAGTGACTTCACTCTGACCATCAGTAATGTCCAGGCTGAGGATGAAGGAGTTTACTACTGTCAGAGTGAACACTATCTCAACAGTAAATATGTGTTCACACAGTGCTAAAGCGCCGTACAAAAACCTCCTCCCTCAGTCAGGCTCCACATGACTGCACTGCTGCTGCTGGGGCTTTGTGCTTGTGTGTGTGTGTGTGTCTGACCTGCAGTCATTGTTATGTATATGTGTGTGTGTGTCTGTGCATATTTATGTGTGTATGTGTTTGTGGTGTGTGTGTATGTCTGTGGATGTGTGTGTGTATGTGTGTATATATATGTGTGTGTGTGTGTGTGGGGGGGGCATCAAACTCAACTGCAGAACCAGCAGCCCCATCGATTCTAACTATTTCTCCTGGTATCTCCAGAAGACTGGAGAAGCTCCTAAACTTTTAATATATTACATCAGCTCACGCTTTGGTTCAACTCCAAGTCGATTTGTAGGTGAAGGATCTTATTATGGGAGTGACTTCAGTCTGACCATCAGTAGACTGAGGATGCAGGCTGAGGATGCAGGAGTTTACTACTGTCAGAGTTACCACTATCTCAACAGTAAATATGTGTTCACACAGTGCTAAAGCGCCGTACAAAAACCTCCTCCCTCAGTCAGGCTCCACATGACTGCACTGCTGCTGCTGGAGCTCACTGCAGGTGCTACAGAGGGAGGTACTGCATCAGATTATTGTTTTACATCATTACTGCATCTGTGTTTCACATTATTCAGATCCCTAAGTGTGTGTTAGATGCTACATCACTGTTACTGCTACATCAGGAGTCTCAGTAGGCCTCAGTAGGGCCACTGAGGGAAGATGGAGGAGCTTCAGCACCACAGACAGCAGCAGTGGACTGAGGGCAGCTGGGGGAGAGGGGGGCACTGGGGGTCACTGTAGGTCACTGGCCAGAGACACTCCAATCCCACGAGTGTTAATATGAGAGCAGTCATCACTCCTCCATAGCAGCCTCTGATCTGTGCCTTCAGCTGCACCTCTGTAGGGCCAGGGGTTCCTACACAGACACACACACACACACAAACCTTTCTCTCCCACCATGTTCACCTGCATTGAGCTCCAGCAGCAGCAGTGCAGTCATGTGGAGCCTGACTGAGGGAGGAGGTTTTTGTATGCGCTTTAGCACTGTGTGAACAGTGTGTGAGATTAAGCGTAAGAGCACTAGACCTAAAAGGCAGTGGTGGGAAACAGGCCTATATAGTCTGAGAGTGTCACAGGACAGATACGTGCAACAAATTAGTAAATTTGTAGCACGAATTTCATTAAATTTACCATTTTCATTTGAAACCAAAGACTGCATTTTGATTCATGTTATGGGAGCCTTTATTCATTGTTTGGGCTCGTAACACACACACACACACACACACACACACACACACAGATATACACACACAGACACACAAACAGACACACACACACACAAAGATATATCCACATACACACAAACATGCACACATACAAACACACACACACACACACTCAGACATATACACACACACAAACACACACACACACATGGAAACATAAACACACACACACACAAGCACAAAGCCCCAGCAGCAGCAATGCAGTCATGTGGAGCCTGACTGAGGGAGGAGGTTTTTGTACGGCGCTTTAGCACTGTGTGAACACTGGGCCGCTATGTAAACTCTGACAGTAGTAAACTCCTGCATCCTCAGCCTGGACATTACTGATGGTCAGAGTGAAGTCTCTGTGAGTTCCACTGCCACTGAATCTGGATGGAGTCCCAGACTGAAGTGTTTTGGCATAATAGATCAGGAGTTTAGGTGCTGCTGCAGGTCTCTGTTGGTACCAGCTCAGACACTGATTTGAATTGTAAATGTACACATCACTGCTGGTTTTACAGTTGATGGATGCAGTTTGTCCTGGAAGAACAGCTTTGACTGTTGGAGTCTGAGTCACACTGATCTGTCCTTCACATTCTGGAACACAAATAAACAACATCAACATTAAAGCAACAGTAATCCTCCATCAATCCCCCCTCTCTTTGTCCTGATGTTGTCATGATCCTGCTCTCTACCACCCGGCCTCCTACTGGTCTAATTAAGTGTTGCAAGTTCTGTGTTTGTTTACCTTTTCCATGTGCTCATGTTTTGCTGTCTGCCCTGCCCCTTTCCCTCTTCCCGCTCTGCACCCGCTCCTCACGTCCTTGATTATTGTAATGATTTTCACCTGTTCCTTGTTTGTGTCATTGCCCTGTTCCCTATATATTCCCCAGCTCTCTCCTTGCTCCTTGTCTGATTGTCTGACCGTGTTCCGAGTGTTCTGAGTTACGTATCTGTCTGCTAAAGCCTGTTCTCTTGTGCCTGTTCGTGTTATCGCTGTTTTTGCTTTTCCCCTTTGGATACTATTGGATTTGGATTAGCAGTTTACGTTTTTTGGATGTTTGATCTTTTGTGCGTTTTTTTTTCTCTTACCCAGTTTTGGATTTCTGTTGGATTACTTACGCCTTTTGTTTTTCGATCTTCTGAGCTTTTCCCTTTTTGCATTCTGAACATTGTAAATAAATTTTTTGCATCAATCTGCTTTTGGGTCTCAGTCTGTACGTTACAGATGTCTCTTTCAAACAGTCTTCCTAATGTGCTGATCCTGGCCTGCTGTAGTCTGTGTCCATCAGCCCTACCTTGGCCGTAAAGAGTGAGTGTCCAAATGAGGATGAGAGCTAAAGGCATCTTGTTGTCCATTCAGCTGTGACAGGCTGAACTCACACATGTGCACTACTGAGGCTGCAGTATAAACACTCCTAGGGCACTGAGGCGTCCAGCACTCATGCAAAGCAACAGCATCTGTAGGCAAATGTTACACATCACTCAGCAAATACACACTTTCACACACTTAGTCTGGTATAGGATAAAGCACTAACAGGTTAATACTGATTACAACACTAGTAGTTCATGGGGGGGGGGGGGCATCAAACTCAACTGCAGAACCAGCAGCCCCATCGATTCTAACTATTTCTCCTGGTATCTCCAGAAGACTGGAGAAGCTCCTAAACTTTTAATATATTACATCAGCTCACGCTTTGGTTCAACTCCAAGTCGATTTGTAGGTGAAGGATCTTATTATGGGAGTGACTTCAGTCTGACCATCAGTAGACTGAGGATGCAGGCTGAGGATGCAGGAGTTTACTACTGTCAGAGTTACCACTATCTCAACAGTAAATATGTGTTCACACAGTGCTAAAGCGCCGTACAAAAACCTCCTCCCTCAGTCAGGCTCCACATGACTGCACTGCTGCTGCTGGAGCTCACTGCAGGTGCTACAGAGGGAGGTACTGCATCAGATTATTGTTTTACATCATTACTGCATCTGTGTTTCACATTATTCAGATCCCTAAGTGTGTGTTAGATGCTACATCACTGTTACTGCTACATCAGGAGTCTCAGTAGGCCTCAGTAGGGCCACTGAGGGAAGATGGAGGAGCTTCAGCACCACAGACAGCAGCAGTGGACTGAGGGCAGCTGGGGGAGAGGGGGGCACTGGGGGTCACTGTAGGTCACTGGCCAGAGACACTCCAATCCCACGAGTGTTAATATGAGAGCAGTCATCACTCCTCCATAGCAGCCTCTGATCTGTGCCTTCAGCTGCACCTCTGTAGGGCCAGGGGTTCCTACACAGACACACACACACACACAAACCTTTCTCTCCCACCATGTTCACCTGCATTGAGCTCCAGCAGCAGCAGTGCAGTCATGTGGAGCCTGACTGAGGGAGGAGGTTTTTGTATGCGCTTTAGCACTGTGTGAACAGTGTGTGAGATTAAGCGTAAGAGCACTAGACCTAAAAGGCAGTGGTGGGAAACAGGCCTATATAGTCTGAGAGTGTCACAGGACAGATACGTGCAACAAATTAGTAAATTTGTAGCACGAATTTCATTAAATTTACCATTTTCATTTGAAACCAAAGACTGCATTTTGATTCATGTTATGGGAGCCTTTATTCATTGTTTGGGCTCGTAACACACACACACACACACACACACACACACACACACAGATATACACACACAGACACACAAACAGACACACACACACACAAAGATATATCCACATACACACAAACATGCACACATACAAACACACACACACACACACTCAGACATATACACACACACAAACACACACACACACATGGAAACATAAACACACACACACACAAGCACAAAGCCCCAGCAGCAGCAATGCAGTCATGTGGAGCCTGACTGAGGGAGGAGGTTTTTGTACGGCGCTTTAGCACTGTGTGAACACTGGGCCGCTATGTAAACTCGGACAGTAGTAAACTCCTGCATCCTCAGCCTGGACATTACTGATGGTCAGAGTGAAGTCTCTGTGAGTTCCACTGCCACTGAATCTGGATGGAGTCCCAGACTGAAGTGTTTTGGCATAATAGATCAGGAGTTTAGGTGCTGCTGCAGGTCTCTGTTGGTACCAGCTCAGACACTGATTTGAATTGTAAATGTACACATCACTGCTGGTTTTACAGTTGATGGATGCAGTTTGTCCTGGAAGAACAGCTTTGACTGTTGGAGTCTGAGTCACACTGATCTGTCCTTCACATTCTGGAACACAAATAAACAACATCAACATTAAAGCAACAGTAATCCTCAATCAATCCCCCCTCTCTTTGTCCTGATGTTGTCATGATCCTGCTCTCTACCACCCGGCCTCCTACTGGTCTAATTAAGTGTTGCAAGTTCTGTGTTTGTTTACCTTTTCCATGTGCTCATGTTTTGCTGTCTGCCCTGCCCCTTTCCCTCTTCCCGCTCTGCACCCGCTCCTCACGTCCTTGATTATTGTAATGATTTTCACCTGTTCCTTGTTTGTGTCATTGCCCTGTTCCCTATATATTCCCCAGCTCTCTCCTTGCTCCTTGTCTGATTGTCTGACCGTGTTCCGAGTGTTCTGAGTTACGTATCTGTCTGCTAAAGCCTGTTCTCTTGTGCCTGTTCGTGTTATCGCTGTTTTTGCTTTTCCCCTTTGGATACTATTGGATTTGGATTAGCAGTTTACGTTTTTTGGATGTTTGATCTTTTGTGCGTTTTTTTTTCTCTTACCCAGTTTTGGATTTCTGTTGGATTACTTACGCCTTTTGTTTTTCGATCTTCTGAGCTTTTCCCTTTTTGCATTCTGAACATTGTAAATAAATTTTTTGCATCAATCTGCTTTTGGGTCTCAGTCTGTACGTTACAGATGTCTCTTTCAAACAGTCTTCCTAATGTGCTGATCCTGGCCTGCTGTAGTCTGTGTCCATCAGCCCTACCTTGGCCGTAAAGAGTGAGTGTCCAAATGAGGATGAGAGCTAAAGGCATCTTGTTGTCCATTCAGCTGTGACAGGCTGAACTCACACATGTGCACTACTGAGGCTGCAGTATAAACACTCCTAGGGCACTGAGGCGTCCAGCACTCATGCAAAGCAACAGCATCTGTAGGCAAATGTTACACATCACTCAGCAAATACACACTTTCACACACTTAGTCTGGTATAGGATAAAGCACTAACAGGTTAATACTGATTACAACACTAGTAGTTCATGGCTAATATTATGTGTGATTTTGTTTAATATGTGATGCAGTAGATCACATTTACAGGCTACACTAGAATGAGGCGTCAGGCTTCAGCATTGATGCCAAACCCCATCATCATCATCATCATCATCATCATCATCATCATCATCATCATTATCATCATCATTTCTTGGGCTACAGCTCCCCCATTAAGCTGCGTTTCTGATGAGTTAGTGTGTCTGTGTTGGAGTGTGTGTGATTACTTAGTGTGTATGTTGAGGTGTGTGTGACAATGATTGATTCCAACTGATTTTCCTGTCACTTCCCCGTCTCTCTCTCTCCCACTCATTTCCTGTTACTCTACTGTGCTGGCAGATAAACTAACTAACTCAACTCCTATTCGCCTCCATTACTCAATCATCTCTCCTGAGACTCCTCTGTGATCTGAATGCCAGAGAGCATCCTCTCCAGCTGCATCACTGTGTGGGGTGGAAGCTGCACGGACTACAACAGGAGAGCCCAGCAGTTCATAGTGACCACAGCCAGGAGAATCATCGGGGCACCACTCCCCTCCCTGCGAGACATATACACCACCCGCCTCACCTAAAAAGTGCTTACAATTATCAGTGATGCAAGCCACCCCACACACAATCTGTTCAGCTTCCTACTCTCTGGGAAGAGGTACAGGAGCCTCTGGTCCCGCACCACCAGACTCACCAACAGCTTCATTCACCAGGGCGTCAGGATGCTCAACACTCTCTCCCCTCTCCACCTATCTCCTCTCTCCCCTCGCCACCTACAGGCCCAACCAGCAGGCTGCTAGGAAGCTAGAAAACCTGCACCACCAGGAAGTTAGGAATCTGCCCAAGAACAGTACTGCCGAAAGAACACTTGGTCTCAGACCCCCCTGGACCCCCCTCTATGTCTGCCATATTCTTTGCACTAGATGCCTTTTTGCACCATTTCTGCACCATTAACTTGCAATAGGAACTGCCTAGTGTGTGTGTGTGTCTGAACTGCCTAGTGTGTGTGTCTGTGTCTGAACTGCCTAGTGTGTGTGTGTGTCTGAACTGCCTAGTGTGTGTGTGTGTCTGAAGTGTCCCAGACTGGGCAACCTCTCTGACACATCTACCCCCATGTGCGGTTCCATACTGCTGCCTTCCTGTTTGTCTATATTTGCACTGATATCACCTCCACTCAGTACACTACCTCTACCAGTCTGTAGGCTGCCAGCCACTTTGGACTCAAGTATGTTCCTATCTATTTGATTTGTCTCTGTATGTGTACTTTAGTAGGGCTGCATAGGTATTTTTTAATACATTATTTATTTATACATTGCGCTGTGTGCAATCTGACTTTGAAGACTATTGTAGTGGTTAGGGAAAATGTTACTCATTATAAGTATGTTTAGAGTGTTGCTCTACAAACACACCTTCAGTCCAACAGCACCACCTACTGGTGATGTGCAGATAGTGACAGGACAGTTCAAAAGCAAAAATTATAACATACATAGCATGCTCTGTCTGAACACACAGTGTCATACATCACGTGGACAACACTCATGCAGTACCATTTTCTCACCAGTGGTGTAAAATAAAGGAAGATGTATTTTGCCATACATATATATATATATATATATATATATATATATATATATATATATATATATATATATATATATATACAGAGAGGGGGGGATAGCAGTAACAGCAGCTGTATAGGAATAGTGATGATTAGCATTAATTAAACTATCACTATTTAAAATTTCCAGCTCTATCATGCAGTCAGTGAGCCCATGGCAGAATGTGTCCCAGTGAAAGGCCAACAGTGAGCACAGCTGTCTGAGAGCAGTTAGTGCCTTTAGGTGGAACCCAGGAAACAGTTTGTGGGGGAAACTTGGATTTGCATTGCCAGGCCTGAGTGGGTCTGCTAGTCCCAGAATAGAGCAGCACTATCGCCAGATGTTCAGGGGTTTCTCAAGGGGTTTACATGAGGGCAGATTACACACAGTCTCTCCAAGAGTGACTACAGAGTTTATCAGTGTGGAAAGATGATTTGAATCAACATTTGTCACTTGTAATTATTATTATCATGGTGTAGAATTGGTCCCCTTGGTTGATTACATGTAAGCGTCACATTGATTTCATCATCATTGTTTTCATAGTGCAGAATCCATCACTTTGGTGATTAAATGTAATCTTCTCATTAATGGCCTTTTTTAAACTGACACAGACTTTTATTTTCATAAAACATCACACGTTGATTTTATCATACTAGCAAATCCTCAACTTTCTCAGTGAGTTATTCAGTTCAGATTTTCAAAACTCATTATTTATATGTAAAGTAATAAAAAATCGTCTTTTATATATTTCACAAAATTATTTTATTTAACCACTCAAAGTACATGAAAGATTAAAAAGCAACAAACACGTGAACTTGTGAAAGAGAACCGCTGGAGCGAGAGGGAAAGGCAGTGTGAGTGTGTGTGTGTGTGTGTGTGTGTGTGTGTGTGTGTGTGTGTGTGTGTGTGTGTGTGTGTGTGTGAGTGTGTGTGTGTGTGAGTGAGTGTGTGTGTGTGTGTGTGTGTGTGTGTGTGTGTGTGTGAGTGAGTGTGTGTGTGTGAGAAAGTGTGTGTGTGAATGAGTGATAGTAGTAGGTCAGTATTAGAGATGAAGAGTCCCAATCAGACCCACTGGAAATCAGCCAATGACAGACATTAGAGAGGAGACTCTAGGAGCAGTCAGATTTCTTCAGGATCTCAGTGATGGTCTGGCAGCCCTGCTTTGCCTCACAGCTCACTGGGAGCCCCTGGTTCCACTCCTGGAGAGGTGCTGCTCCAGCTCAGGTGCTGCTCCAGCTGTACAGGGCCAAAGACACTGGTGGTCTCCCCGCTCCTGCTGCTCCCTGCTACCTTCCAGCTCAGCGCCCAGTTGGACGGGAAGCCTCCGTTAGCCAGGCACATCACCGTGGCTGAAGACCCGCTGGGGTGCAGGGGGGGCAGGACTGTCAGCTTGGGACTCGTGGCACCTGACAAGTTAAGAAAGAGAAATAAATAAAGTTTGTGAGGTTGTGTGTCAAAAAGTCATCAACACTGTTTTACACAGAATATCACAGTTTCAACATGACAGCACATGGTGCTACAGATACCACTGTATGTACTACACTTGGAGTGTAAAATGGTCAACATGTTTTTATTCAGCGTTTGTAGCCACTATGGCTGAAAACCCAAGGAGGTGCAGACTGATTAAATAGGCTACTTGTGACATGAGTGCACTGGTTCACAAGACACGACTAAGACAGCAAAAACAAACAGTGAAAAAATTGTGTCGCAATGTCAAGATTCTAATGTGCAGAAATAATCAGATTTTCAGTGGGGATGTTAGCAAAACACCATTACATCTGCAAAACACAGTTATGGCTAAAATACAAATTCTGTTTCAGAAAGACAGAGCAGTTTATTAACATGCAAATTAGTATCATACTACCCATCTGTCAGTCATTACCAGGCACCTTACACCTTATTCTGCATGATCTTATTCTACCAACAGTAAACCATAAACAAAGAATTTCTCCAACATAAACTCCCAATTACTGCTTATTTATAGTCAGTTAGTTGTTGTATATGAATTATGATCTTAATATGCTTTGGTAGGAGCATTTATTCTACTTCAGTAATATTCAGAAAAGATGGTCCATTCATAGGAACAAAACCCAAAACTACAAGTGCCTAATAGTGTCCAAATAAATCCTAATTACGTCTTTTTGATTGAGAATAACTGTTCCTGAGAATAACTGCTCCTCTTGTACGACCGCCTCATAAGCCCCTTACTGAGCAAAGCATATTTCAGATTATAATTCACCTTAAGTGTTACCTTCTCCATTTTTGGCCCAACCCTATTTTTATACATCAATTGAGCTTCCTTTTATTTTAGACAAAATCCAATTCAATGTAAATTTCAGATCTTTAAAATCCATCAAATTGTTTCTCTGAGTAAACCCATAGGACTATATAGAGAGCACATATTGATAGAATAATCCAAATATAGGACTGTTTACTTACTTCCAATGTCAAGTTTAGTGCCGCCTCCAAACGTGTACCACAGTGACACAAACACTATCAGTGGCCGTACAAAAACCCTCCACAAGCAACACAAGCAACAAACCTTTCATTTCTTAAAGCCCAGAGAATAAAATATCATTCAGCAAACATTTGCCACCAATCACTTCACCAGGGACTAAGATTTACAGAAATGAACTCACTATTTCATATGATTTGCCAAACTCAGAGGCAGGTTCATGACTAATCTACACATCAGGTCACATAAAGCAGCTCAGTCTTCTATTACCTATTTGTAAGTCTAAGATGGACACATAGAATTGATTTTATTCTACCTTGTAGTATAGATCTGTATTTTACATTGAAAGATGAAAGCAGCACTTACTTCGAACATCAAGTCTTGTGCCTCCACCAAAAGCCCAACACAGTGATACAGACTCATAGAGACGCTGTAAAAAAAACCTCTTCAGAGCTCAGTGGCTGTGACTGGCAGTGCACCATACTGTTACAGTGAGGGCAACATGACTTTTAGCACATCTGAAATACACATACACAGCAGATTTGATTAAACTAACTTTCTCTCTTAATAATAAATTCTAGAAAAAATCATTATTATTACATCTTTTGAATATAAATGCAGACCAGTATTTACATTTGCGCAAACAATATACAGCATTTTATTGTAGTGTAAAGGAATATCAGAGTTAAGTGGAATTAGGCTGTCTGTAGTCTCCAGTGGGAGTGGACATGTTTGAATGTGGTCATTTCTGACAGTAGAATCAGATTCTCTAAGTAAATTGGTTGTAGTTTTCACCAGTCATCCAGGCATGTTTGCCATGTGACCAGTCTTACTGTCAGCAGATTCCACACTAATCTATAAGTTAATATTTATTCATAGTTGAAATTTATGGTCTACTGTAGACTTGTTTCATTTCTGTTCAAGGGTGAGGAACTAAAGGCACCAGTCTGAATGAGGGGACATTTGCATAACCACACGGAACATGTTGCTCTTGAGAGCTTTATATCTCAGAGAGAGGAGGACTGGAACACTGTTATTTTAGACCACAACACTCTGACAAGAATGACTTTTCTCATTAAACTCCTCTGGGCACTCCTGCTCTGCATTACAGGTAAAAAATAAATGAATAGTTTGTACTTCCTGAAATTTTATTTTAATATATCAAAATTACGTTTATTTCATTGATTAATTAAATATTTCAGAGTGCAGGGGCCAGATCAGTGTGACTCAGACTCCAGCAGTGGAAGCTGTTGCTGTGGGACAAACCATCAAACTCACCTGCAGAACCAGCAGCCCCATCTACTCTGAACGTTTCTCCTGGTGTCTTCAGAAGACTGGAGAAGCTCCTAAACTTTTAATATATTACATCAGCTCACGCTTTGGTTCAACTCCAAGTCGATTTGTAGGTGAAGGATCCAGCGGAGGCAGTGACTTCACTCTGACCATCAGTAATGTCCAGGCTGAGGATGCAGGAGTTTACTACTGTCAGAGTTTCCACTATTTCCACATATTTACTGTTCCACCAACAGTAAATATGTGTTCACACAGTGCTAAAGCGCCGTACAAAAACCTCCTCCCTCAGTCAGGCTCCACATGACTGCACTGCTGCTGCTGGAGCTCACTGCAGGTGCTACAGAGGGAGGTACTGCATCAGATTATTGTTTTACATCATTACTGCATCTGTGTTACACATTATTCAGATCCCTGTGTGTGTGTTAGATGTTACATCACTGTTTTGTTGACCACTCTGGCCAGCCTTCAGATCAGGGGTGTCAAACTCATTTGTATCACGGGCCACATGAGCATCATGCCTTTCCTCAGAGGGCCGCCATATCTTGTCTACGTGCGTGACCACAAACTGTTGGGTGAAAGAAATGCACATTTCCTGGTGTTTCTGACCATCACCAGCACAGTCCTAATGTGTGTGTGTCCTGTGTTCTGACTTCCTCACCACTTGATGTGGTCTTCCTGTCCTGTTGGTAGACAGTTCCATGATGCGCCTCATAGTTGAGTCCAATAGTGGCATTCTGTGCATGCGGAGCTGCCAGTATTGTGATGTGGAAACACTAGAATTATTTTGTGCATCGTTGGAACTGCTTTAAAGGAGGCCATGTAGCTCCAATTCTTGTCAAGCTTTTTGAATTGGGCTGCATGCAATGATGTGAAGGGCCTGATCCGCCCCCAGACCTTATGATTGACACCCCTGCTTGAGATGCTGCTGTTTGAGATGTAATCCTGCTACATGTAAGATAGTGGTGGTGATGCAAATACAATCCAATCTGAGAGGGTTGCCAAAATCTTTTCCCAGTCAGGCATTACTAATCACTGCATGTGTGTAATAGGTACTCAGGGGGGAGGTGTTAAGGTGTGGCAGCTGATGCTCAAATGCACTGATCCTATGGGTTTGATCATGGAATCAGACATGATTAGAGACACACCTGAAGACTCAGAACCAATCAGCAGCTCCTATAACAGGAGTCTCCTGCTGCTTGCTGCCCAGCAGGGCCACTGAGGGAAGATGGAGGAGCTTCAGCACCACGGACAGCAGCAGTGGACTGAGGGCAGCTGGGGGAGAGGGGGGCACTGGGGGTCACTGTAGGTCACTGGCCAGAGACACTCCAATCACAGGGGTGTTAATATGAGAGTAGTCATCACTCCTCCATAGCAGCCTCTGGCCAGAGACACTCCAATCCCACGAGTGTTAATATGAGAGCAGTCATCACTCCTCCATAGCAGCCTCTGGCCAGAGACACTCCAATCCCACAAGTGTTAATATGAGAGCAGTCATCACTCCTCCATAGCAGCCTCTGGCCAGAGACACTCCAATCCCACAAGTGTTAATATGAGAGCAGTCATCACTAGTCCATAGCAGCCTCTGATTTGTGCCTTCAGCTGCACCTCTGTAGGGCCAGGGGTTCCTGTCTAGAAAATGTCATTGGCTGACTTCCATTATTATCTTTGTAAACACACACACACACACACACACACACACACAAACCTTTCTGTCCCCCCATGTCCACCTGCAGTGAGCTCCAGCAGCAGTAGTGCAGTCATGTGGAGCCTGACTGAGGGAGGAGGTTTTTGTACGGCGCTTTAGCACTGTGTGAACACTGGGCCGCTATGTAAACTCTGACAGTAGTAAACTCCTGCATCCTCAGCCTGGACATTACTGATGGTCAGAGTGAAGTCACTGCCAGATCCACTGCCACTGAATCTGGATGGAGTTCCAGACTGAAGTGTCTTAGCATAATAGATCAGGAGTTTAGGAGCTGCTCCAGGTCTCTGTTGGTACCAGCTCAGACACTGATTTGAATTGTGAATGTACACATCACTGCTAGTTTTACAGCTGATGGATGCAGTTTGTCCTGGATGAACAGCTTTGACTGTTGGTGTCTGAGTCACACTGATCTGTCCTTCACATTCTGGAACACAAATAAACAACATCAACATTAAAGCAACAGTAATCCTCCATCAATCCCCCCTCTCTTTGTCCTGATGTCTCTTTCAAACAGTCTTCCTAATGTGCTGATCCTGGCCTGCTGTAGTCTGTGTCCATCAGCCCTACCTTGGCAGTAAAGAGTGAGTGTCCAGATGAGGATGAGAGCTAAAGGCATCTTGTTGTCCATTCAGATGTGACAGGCTGAACTCACACATGTGCACTACTGAGGCTGCAGTATAAACACTCCTAGGGCACTGAGGCGTCCAGCACTCATGCAAAGCAACAGCATCTGTAGGCAAATGTTACACATCACTCAGCAAATACACACTTTCACACACTTAGTCTGGTATGGGATGTAGCACATTAGGTCACTGGATCACACTAAAATTTCTAGTTACTTAACAGGTTAAATATCAGGTTAAATGCCAAAGACCATTAATGAGTTTGCACAGGCAATAGAGCACCCCTACCCATGTATTAACCTCATAGATGAGGACATTTTGCAAAATCAGTGTATCAACCTTGGCTAAAAATCATTATGGCTCTGCCTCCTAAAAATGAATATTAAAATCTATAGGACAATAATCTACAGTCAGTGGTGGACATGTGGACACGAGGTCCTCCTAGCAGATCAGATATTCAGGAACTCAAGTAACTGGCTGTAGGTTTAGATAAGCAGTCTGATCCAGGGGTGTTTTGTGTGTGATTTAATTGTAGTGCAATAATGGAAGAGAGGGCAGTGTGTGTTATTTCAGCAGAATATTACTATTATTATCACTTTCACTATTAGTATTAGTATCACTTCTTTTGTGATTCACTATATCTTATTTTATTTATTATTATTTTAATTTATTTAACTGATTTGTCTGATCTTTGCACATACAACAATTTAAAAGGTTGCTGTGTGTTTGGTTTGGTTTTGCATTTTTGTTTTGTTTTACAGCACTTGGTCAACTGAACTAGTGTGACTACAAAGCGTGAAACAGAAAGCCCTTCAGAAATGTGATTATTTTTATTATCAATATTAATGATGTACAAAACAGAAAGCCCTTCAGAAATGTGATTATTATTATTATCAATATTAATGATGTACAAAACAGAAAGCCTTTCAGAAATGTGATTATTGTTATTATCAATATTAATGATGTACAAAACACAAAGCAGTAATCACCCATTACTCCTGCCCTCTTGTATCTATGGAGTGTGTATTAATGATTTATGGAAGTGTGTGACTGACTCTTCAGTAGAATGTTTATTCACTATCTCTGCCTTAGAGATTCCTTAGTTGATTCACATATTATCAGTGTGCCGTTACTGATGAAATGAACTAGTCACCACTTTGTTATAAGCTGTTACATTTGATATGTCTTTCTGCATTTCTAAACCAAGATTGGGTCTCATCTGATGAAGCTGCGTGTCTGTGAGGACGTACAATTTATTGAATCCAACGTCAAAATTTGCAACATCCCCATCAAATGTCTGACTCTTTACAGAAAACATATGTGTTAACAATAAAAAAATGCAAGTAAAGTACTTTCCATGGTGTACAAAGAAACTCCTCCATCCGACTGAGCAAATCATCACTGCCACTTCTGTACTCTCATAAGATGTTGCCTGTTCCCCTTTTCACTCGAGGAAACGTTTACTCTCCGAGATGTTACAATCAAAACACGATATGTGACAGTGAACTGGTTTGTTATGAAAAACTGTACAAGTGACTCTGTTGAGTAATTATATTAATGCAGAAGTAGCAACTGACTAAATTGAGAAAGAGGGAGAGTTTTTATTTATTGATTAATTTATTTACAAAGACAGCCTATGCCAGGCCGCAGAGGTCAGCAAGCAGTTCTGTGTGACGATAAAAAAACGTCTGAATCAAAGATTCTAGAGCGCTCTGTCGCTCCTCTACTGCAGTTCAGAATGTAACCTTTTAGTAATACGTCACTGACTATTGCGTCACATACCTGTCAGGAGTGAGTATAAAAAGAGACTGCAATTTGATATCCATTTATATTTGGAGTTTGAATGTGGTGACCAGTTTGATAAGATGCTTTGCTGCTTTCCTCTTCAGAAGGCCAAGAAAAGGAAAGGCCAGGCAGAGCCTATTTTAACTGCCCCAGAGAAGTAAACTGTGTATTTGGTGTGAATTGGGGGATGACGCTATATAATTATTAATGATACTAAATAAGAATAGTAAAAATAGATAATTATTAAAATTCAGTTGAGCTCTTGCAAACTCACTCATGTCTCTAATCTCTCATACAGGAAGCCACGTAGATGGATGAGGAGGCTTCTCAGAAAGCCAAAAGTTGGGAACGCCGTTACTCCTGTGATGTAAGCATTCACCAGGGTGACCTAATGTGGTTCTGTGAATTAGGACTGTGTGTATGTGTATTTGTGTGTGTGTGTGTGTGTGTGTGTATGTTTTAGGAAGAGAGAGAGGATGTTAACTAAAGTCCTCATGTCTTCCTCAGGGCTAATAACGGTGGCCTGTGGCCGAAGATGTGCCTCAGGTAACCATGACAACACGGATGCACTTCCTGTCTGTTGCCTCTGCAGCAGTAGGGTTATCATTAAAAGGGATACAAATACGGCAGGAAATGATGTCAAAATCTTTTTATCTGGATTGCCTTGTAACAATGGCAAATGACTTAGTAATATATATATATATATCTATAAACAATCTAAAAATAGTTTTAAAAGTCTTATTTTTAACTTTAACTTTTATTATTAAAACTTATATTGGAAATCGCCCAAATCCCCACTGTAGTTTTTCAATCAGTTCTGTAACTGTGTACCAGCGAGAGTCTGCGAGACTTGACCTAAACCGTATCCCTCTTAGTGATTACCCAGCAGTAGGAGCAATCTTCACTTGATTCACAGTCATGTGACTAGCTGTGACTAGTCAAAGTCCAGCTCCTTTATTGAGTGTAACACATGTAAACACAAGTAAATTGACATTACATTTGAATTCTTTTCCCCGTAGAGGGCAGTAAACAGGAGGAGACCCCTGATAAGCCTCTGGTTGCCCCAGATACAGAGACCTCCACCCAGGTCCCCCTCGTCTCCACAGAGACCTCCACCCAGCTTCCCCCAGAGCTAGAGAGCCCAACTCCAGCTCCAGCCATAGAGACCCACATGGGCCAACCAATACTGTTGTAAATGTACCGGAATGGAAAAATCCTATTAAAAACATACATTATTTTCATATATTTCCAGATGAAATAATGTACAGATGATAATAGTAAATAATTAATGCCAAATTAATCTAAAATTTCCAACCTGACTGGAACAACTAATTAAAAGTCATGATCCAACTCAATGCTCGTCACAAAAGGTGAAAAGAAAGTGAAAAATAGTGGAAAAGGTGAAAACAAGAGTGGGAGCTGCGGTATCAGGCTGCCATCGTGCTTCATGTTTCATGTGCTTCCTCCTAGGCTGCCCAACTTGGCACAGACCTGCTACATGAATTCCATCCTGCAGTGTCTGTTCTCTCTGCAGCCCTTCTGCACCCAGCACACACACACACACACACACACACACACACACACACACACACACACACACAGACACACATACACACAGACCTACCTCTCCCTCCAGATGGTGGCGCAGGGCTCAGTCCAAAGCAGCCTGGAGCTCTAGTCACACTCAGTCTCTATACACACAGTGTGGTCATAATAACACACATTTCTCACATGTGTTTGTGTGTGTAGGAGATGGAAGTTGAGTACAGCTGTGAGGTGTGTGAGGGGGCGAGTGTCGAGCCTGAGGTCGGCTTTTCACACACTGCCTCAGTGAGTCTGTTTCTGCACTTCAGCCCCAACACAAGAGCACAGGAGATGCACATCTGGAGATACAGTAGAGCCATTGCAGTGGCACTGGTCCAGTGCACAGAGAAACAACACAATATTAAACAATATTATATGAATATCTCTCTCTCTCTATTCCCGCAACCCTCTCTCTCTCTCTCTCTCTCTCTCTCTCTCTCTCTCTCTCCAGGGTTCTCATTCTGCATATAATGAGATTTTGCCCCTTCACCCTCACCAAAAATGGGGCACCCCTCCATACATACTGTTGTCTGACAGTAGGGTACGTGTGTTACACTCAATAAAGGAGCTGGACTTTGACTAGTCACAGCTAGTCACATGACTGTGAATCAAGTGAAGATTGCTCCTACTGCTGGGTAATCACTAAGAGGGATACGGTTTAGGTCAAGTCGCGCAGACTCTCGCTGGTACACAGTTACAGAACTGAATGAAAAACTACAGCAGAGGGGATTTGGGCGATTTCCAATATAAGTTTTAATAATAAAAGTTAAAGTTAAAAATAAAAACTATTTTTTGATTGTTTATATATATATATATTACTAAGTCATTTGCCATTGTTACAAGGCAATCCAGATAAAAAAGATTTTGACATCATTTCCTGCCGTATTTGTATCCCACACACACACACACAAATACACATACACACAGTCCTAATTCACAGAACCACATTAGGTCACCCTGGTGAATGCTTACATTACAGGAGTAATGGCGTTCCCAACCTTTGGCTTTCTGAGAAGCCTCCTCATCCATCTACGTGGCTTCCTGTATGAGAGATTAGAGACATGAGGGAGCTTGTAAGAGCTCAACTGAATTTTATTAACTATATTTACTATTCTTATTTAGTATCATTATATGGCGTCATCGCAATAGTCAGTGACGTATTACTAAAAGGTTACATTCTGAACTGCAGTAGGGGAGCGAGAGAGCGCTCTAGAATCTTTGATTCAGACGTTTTTTTATCGTCACACAGAACTGCTTGCTGATCTCTGTGGCCTGGCATAGGCTGTCTTTGTAAATAAATCAATGTCCACCCCTGACTGTAGATTATTGTCCTATAGACATTAATATTCATTTTTAGGAGGCAGAGCCATAATTTCCTAATTTTTAGCCAAGGCTGATACACTGATTTTGCAAAATGTCCTCATCTATGAGGTTAATACATGGGTGGGGGTACTATATTGCCTGTGCAAACTCATTCATGGGCTTTGGCATTTAACCTGATATTTAACCTGTTAAGTAACTAGAAATTTTACTGTGATCCAGTGACCTAATGTGCTACATCCCATACCAGACTAAGTGTGTGAAAGTGTGTATTTGCTGAGTGATGTGTAACATTTGCCTACAGATGCTGTTGCTTTGCATGAGTGCTGGACGCCTCAGTGCCCTAGGAGTGTTTATACTGCAGCCTCAGTAGTGCACATGTGTGAGTTCAGCCTGTCACATCTGAATGGACAACAAGATGCCTTTAGCTCTCATCCTCATCTGGACACTCACTCTTTACTGCCAAGGTAGGGCTGATGGACACAGACTACAGCAGGCCAGGATCAGCACATTAGGAAGACTGTTTGAAAGAGACATCAGGACAAAGAGAGGGGGGATTGATGGAGGATTACTGTTGCTTTAATGTTGATGTTGTTTATTTGTGTTCCAGAATGTGAAGGACAGATCAGTGTGACTCAGACTCCAACAGTCAAAGCTGTTCTTCCAGGACAAACTGCATCCATCAACTGTAAAACCAGCAGTGATGTCTATGCTGGTTGTTACCACGGTTCCTGGGGACAACAATGCCTCCACTGGTACAAGCAGCAGTCTGGAGAGGCTCCTAAACTCATGATCACAGCTGGTAAATTCCTCCACACTGGGACTCCATCCAGATTCAGTGGCAGTGGATCTGGCAGTGACTTCACTCTGACCATCAGTAATGTCCAGGCTGAGGATGCAGGAGTTTACTACTGTCAGAGTGCACACTATCTCAACAGTAACTGGGTGTTCACACAGTGCTAAAGCGCCGTACAAAAACCTCCTCCCTCAGTCAGGCTCCACATGACTGCACTGCTGTTGCTGGAGCTCACTGCAGGTGGAGAAGAGAGAACAGACGTGTATGTGTGTGTGTGTGTGTGTGTGTGTGTGTGTGTGTGTGTGTGGGTGGGTGTGTGTGTGTGTGTGTGTGTGTGTGTGTATGTGTATGTGTGTGTGTGTGTGTGTGTGTGTGTGTGTGTGTGTGTGTGTGTGTGTGTGTGTGTGTGTGTGTGTGTGTGTGTGTGTGTGTGTGTGAGTGTGTGTGTGTGTGTGTGTGTGTATATGTGAGAGTGTGTGTGTGTGTGTGAGTGTGTGTGTGTGTGTGTGTGTGTGATAGAGGTCTTTAGGAGAGGAAACAAACATCAGAGTAGAGCACTTTTTTTGCCTCTAATGGTGAGCACATACTGGGCTGGGGGGTTGAACTGATCGGTCCATCGATGAGTGTTTTTGGCCCGAATATGAGCGATATCAGCAGGACTGTACCCAACAGTGACCAACTGTGCAGGACAATAGTCTGTTCAACATCGTCAATAGCAATGGTCAGTCAGTATTATGGTCAGTTCTCTAAAGATGGCCTTGTGTCCACAGAATATAAGATACCCAAAAAAAAAATATATATATATATATATATACCATGGGCCAACTTTATTTCAAGTTTTTCCATGTCAGCTGAGTGAGTGATAAACTTAAAGAAAGCCCTGCTAATGAAGTAGCCTATTAGCATTTGTGTAGCTGAAGGAATAATAGAACGATATTGAACGCTGAAAAGGAATACATCCACATTCAAAACATTGCTGAGCGATCTTTTGCCATCCTCCTCCGAAGACGAGAATGAAGATTTCAGGCTCTTATATGAGCGTTTACTACTGAGTTACCTTACCCAGGTTTATTGACCCAGAGTAAGTTACCTCACCCATGTTTACCACCTAGCCACCTTCTTGCAGTATCCCCCAGGCCTCTAACGGGCCTGATACCTGTCAAGTGTCACACAGTCTTCCCACAAGATAGCATTTGGTCTAGTCGTCATTTACGGCAGTTCACAGTGGATACGTCTACAGGAAAACAAGAAGTAAGTACAGGCACAATGTATTTGCAATATTTTTTAACATCATTCCTCGGATAAAAATGCAATGTTACAGGAATATACATGAATATAATGAAAATAATGGGGTGAGGGGTCAAAGTTGAGAGGTCACTGGTCTGAAGCGAGCTTCAGGGGATGGGGTCAGTGACTGAGCTGGTCATCAGCATTAAACTCACAGGTTTCTGTTTCCATAGCTACAGCATCAGTGTGTGCACGTCAGACATGCTGCTGAAGTCTTGCCCTATACTGCCCCCTGTCTATGGGCAAAGAGTACAACACACACCAAGTTATGTTTTCCTTAAAGAAAAAGAGAATGGCTAACTAAAATATGTTAGATTCTCCTTTCATATATCTATGTACAATACAAACTAATTTGTGTAACTGTATAGTGTGTGTGTGTGTGGACATTGGATATGTGAGACATTAAAAAAAATCCATTTGACTCTTTCTATGAGTGACCACTTATGATGTGATATTTATTGAAATCACTAGAGATGGGGCAAGACCTCTTCTTGTGAAAGAAAAAATCTGTATTTACCAGTAAGGTAAATAGAGTTTTTTTTTTCTCACCACGTAAAGCAATTAAATCATCAGTTTTTTTTTAACTGCTGCCATCCATGGTGCTGAAGCTCCTCCATCTTCCCTCAGTGGCCCTACTGGGCAGCAAGCAGCAGGAGACTCCTGTTATCTACTGGTCGACTCGGAGTCTTCAGGTGTGTCTGTAACAGAGAGGGACAGTACTTGCATCATCACCGGATGAACAGATGGCTTCTTACAAACACTTTGTCTGTCTTTCTGAAACAAATCCAATCTTATATGAGCTCTCATATTTCTTACACTTTTTTAGTGTCCTGGACAACTACGATGTGATAAAAAATGTCCACTTCACCATGTGAATTACTAACAGCTTTCAGCACCTGCAGTGAGCTCTTGTCATGTGGAGCCTGACTGAGGGAGGAGGTTTTTGTACGGCGCTTTAGCACTGTGTGAACACATGTTTACTGTTGGGATAGTGGAAACTCTGACAGTAGTAAACTCCTGCATCCTCAGCCTGGACATTACTGATGGTCAGAGTGAAGTCTCTGTGAGTTCCACTGCCACTGAATCTGGATGGAGTCCCAGACTGAAGTGTTTTAGCATAATAGATCAGGAGTTTAGGAGCTGCTCCAGGTTTCTGTTGGTACCAGGCTAATCGAGGATATGATGTCCCTGCATTATACACATCACTGCTGGTTTTACAGTTCAGAGTGACTGATCCTCCCTGTTGAACAGCTTCCACTGAAGAAGTCTGAGTCACACTGACCTGTCCATAGGAGTCTGTGGAGAAGACAGACACATCATTAATCTCTGAGATGAATATAGAAGATTGTTCCAAATGTCACTGAATTTACCTTTAAAGAGGGCCAGTATACAGAAAAGCATGAAGATTGGAGACATTGTTGCTCTATAATGAATTCTCCTAACTGATGACAGACTCTCAGTCGCTCTAAAGCATGTTAGTCTCACAGGGTATTTCAGAGTCATTCTGACATGCAAATCGTCTTCCATATGCAAATATTTTGCAAGAGCAGCATTGCACCATACATACTTTATCACAGAATATGCTAGAACACTCTTTAATTGTTTTAGTTTTAATTTATGGCAATAACATCCCCAGTGTTAAAGAAACAAACATTTCTTATCGATAAGGAAACCTGAATTGCCATAGCTGTGTGATACAGGCCCAGTGTGTGTGTGTGTGTGTGTGTGTGTGTGTGTGTGTGCATGCATGCATATTTGCATGTGTGTATATTTGTGGTTTTGGCACCCACATGCTTATACTGTGTTATTCAGAGGTACTCAACATTATATTCGGCCCCCCTGAAATAGCCTTGGCCACACCCTGGCCACCCTATGTACAAAATTCTAACTTCGCCACTGACAGTGTGTGAGATTAAGAGTAAGATCACTACAATGTGTGAGAGAAGAGAAAGAGCACTACAGCGTGTGAGATTAAGAGAAAGAGCACTACAGTTTGTGAGATTAAGAGAAAGATCACTACAGTGTGTGAGATTAAGAGAAAGAGCACTACAGTGTGTGAGATTAAGAGTAAGAGCACTACAGTGTGTGAGATTAAGAGAAAGAGCACTACAGTGTGTGAGATTAAGAGAAAGAGCACTACAGTGTGTGAGATTAAGAGAAAGATCACTACAGTGTGTGAGATTAAGAGAAAGAGCACTACAGTGTGTGAGATTAAGAGAAAGATCACTACAGTGTGTGAGATTAAGAGAAAGAGCACTGCAGTGTGTGAGATTAAGAGAAAGAGCACTACAGTGTGTGAGATTAAGAGAAAGAGCACTACAGTGTGTGAGATTAAGAGAAAGATCACTACAGTGTGTGAGAGGCAGTGGTGGGAAACAGGCCTATATAGTCTGAGAGTGTCACAGGACAGACACGTGCAGCAAATTTGTAAATTTGTAGCATGAATTTCATTAAATTTACCATTTTCATTTGAAACCAAAGACTGCATTTTGATTCATGTTATGGGAGCCTTTATTCATTGTTTGGGCTCGTAACACACACAGATATACACACACACACACACACAAACGTGCACACATACAAACACACACAAACACACACATACAAACACACACACAGAGATGTATACACACACACAAACACACACACACGGAAACATACACACACACACACATGCATGAGCACAAAGGCCTAGCAGCAGCCGTGCAGTCATGTGGATCCTGACTGAGGGAGGAGGTTTTTGTACGGCGCTTTAGCACTGTGTGGACACTGGGCCGCTATGTGCACTCTGACAGTAGTAAACTCCTGCATCCTCAGCCTGGACATTACTGATGGTCAGATTGAAGTCACTGCCAGATCCACTGCCACTGAATCTGGATGGAGTCTCAGACTGAAGTGTCTTGGCATTATAGATCAGGAGTTTAGGAGCTCCTCCAGGTCTCTGTTGGTACCAGCTCAGACACTGATTTGAATTGTAAATGTACACATCACTGCTGGTTTTACAGCTGATGGATGCAGTTTGTCCTGGATGAAGAGCTTTGACTGTTGGAGTCTGAGTCACACTGATCTGTCCTTCACATTCTGAAACACAAATAAACAACATCAACATTAAAGCAACAGTAATCCTCCATCAATCCCCCCTCTCTTTGTCCTGATGTCTCTTTCAAACAGTCTTCCTAATGTGCTGATCCTGGCCTGCTGTAGTCTGTGTCCATCAGCCCTACCTTGGCAGTAAAGAGTGAGTGTCCAGATGAGGATGAGAGCTAAAGGCATCTTGTTGTCCATTCAGATGTGACAGGCTGAACTCACACATGTGCACTACTGAGGCTGCAGTATAAACACTCCTAGGGCACTGAGGCGTCCAGCACTCATGCAAACCAACAGCATCTGTAGGCAAATGTTACACATCACTCAGCAAATACACACTTTCACACACTTAGTCTGGTATGGGATGCAGCACTAACAGTTTAATACTGATTACTACACTTGTAGTTCATGGCTAATATTATGTGTGATTTTGTTTAATATGTGATGCAGTAGATCACATTTACAGGCTACACTAGAATGAGGCGTCAGGCTTCAGCACTGATGTCAAACCCCATCATCATCATCATCATCATCATCATCATCATCATCGTCATCATCATCATCATTTCTTGGGCTACAGCTCCCCCATTAAGCTGCGTTTCTGATGAGTTAGTGTGCCTGTGTTGGAGTGTGTGTGATTACTTAGTGTGTATGTTGAGGTGTGTGTGACAATGATTGATTCCAACTGATTTTCCTGTCACTTCCCCGTCTCTCTCTCTCCCACTCATTTCCTGTTACTCTACTGTGCTGGCAGATAAACTAACTAACTCAACTCCTATTCGCCTCCATTACTCAATCATCTCTCCTGAGACTCCTCTGTGATCTGAATGCCAGAGAGCATCCTCTCCAGCTGCATCACTGTGTGGGGTGGAAGCTGCACAGACTACAACAGGAGAGCCCAGCAGTTCATAGTGACCACAGCCAGGAGAATCATCGAGGCACCACTCTTGGTCTCAGACCCCCCTGGACCCCCCTCTATGTCTGCCATATTCTTTGCACTAGATGCCTTTTTGCACCATTTCTGCACCATTAACTTGCAGTAGGAACTGCCTAGTGTGTGTGTGTGTGTCTGAACTCCCTAGTGTGTGTCTGAGTCTGAACTGCCTAGTGTGTGTGTGTGTGTCTGAACTGCCTAGTGTGTGTCTGAGTCTGAACTGCCTAGTGTGTGTGTCTGTGTCTGAAGTGTCCCAGACTGGGCAACCTCTCTGACACATCTACCCCCATGTGCGGTTCCATACTGCTGCCTTCCTGTTTGTCTATATTTGCACTGATATCACCTCCACTCAGTACACTACCTCTACCACTCTGTATGCTGCCAGCCACTTTGGACTCAAGTATGTTCCTATCTACTTCACTTGTCTCTGTATGTGTACTTTAGTAGGGCTGCATAGGTATTTTTTAATACATAATTTATTTATACATTGCGCTGTGTGCAATCTGACTTTGAAGACTATTGTAGTGGTTAGGGAAAATGTTACTCATTATAAGTATGTTTAGAGTGTTGCTCTACAAACACACCTTCAGTCCAACAGCACCACCTACTGGTGGTGTGTGGATAGTGACAGGACAGTTCAAAAGCAAAAATCATAACATACATAGCATGCTCTGTCTGCTGTCTGAACACACACTGTCACATCATGTGGACAACACTCATGCAGTACCATTTTCTCACCAGTGGTGTAAAATAAAGGAAGATTTATATTGCCCTGTGGCTATAATTCATATATATATATACAGAGAGAGAGAGAGAGAGAGCAGTAACAGCTCTATCATGCAGTCAGTGAGCCCATGGCAGAATGTGTCCCAGTGAAAGGCCAACAGTGAGCACAGCTGTCTGAGAGCAGTTAGTGCCTGTAGGTGGAACCCAGGAAACAGATCAGTCTGTGGGGGAAACTTGGATTTGCATTGCCAGGCCTGAGTGGGTCTGCTAGTCCCAGAATAGAGCAGCACTATCGCCAGATGTTCAGGGGTTTCTCAAGGGGTTTACATGAGGGCAGATTACACACAGTCTCTCCAAGAGTGACTACAGAGTTTATCAGTGTGGAAAGATGATTTGAATCAGCATTTTTGTCAACTTGTAATTATTATTATCATGGTGTAGAATTGGTCACCTTGGTGATTATAGAGCATCACATTGATTTCATCATCATTGTTTTCATGGTGCAGAATCCATCACTTTGGTGATTAAATGTAATCTTCTCATTAATGGTCTTTTTCATCTGACACAGACTTTTATTTTGATACCACATCAGGCTTTGATTTTATCATACTAGCAAATCCTCAACTTTCTCAGTGAGTTAGTTCAGTTCAGAATATTATTTATTATTATTCATTAATTATATGTAAAGTAATAAAGAATAAAATATAGTTTTTTATACATTTTACAAAATAATTTTATTTAACCAGTCAAAGCACATGAAAGATTAAAAAGCAACATGTGATCTTGTGAAAGAGAACCGCTGGAGCGAAAGGCAGAGTGAGTGTGTGAGTGAGTGTGTGTAAATGAGTGAGTGTGTGTGTGTGTGTGTGTGTGTGTGAGTGAGTGTGTGTGTGTGAGAAAGTGTGTGTGTGAATGAGTGATAGTAGTGGGTCAGTATTAGAAATGAAGAGTCCCAATCAGACCCACTGGAAATCAGCTAATGACAGACATTAGAGAGGAGACTCTAGGAGCAGTCAGATTTCTTCAGGATCTCAGTGATGGTCTGGCAGCCCTGCTTTGCCTCACAGCTCACTGGGAGCCCCTGGTTCCACTCCTGGAGAGGGAGGGTCAGGGTGCTGCTCCAGCTGTACAGGCCGTCCTTCTGTGGGCCAAAGACACTGGTGGTCTCCCCGCTCCTGCTGCTCCCCGCTACCTTCCAGCTCAGCGCCCAGTTGGACGGGAAGCCTCCGTTAGCCAGGCACATCACCGTGGCTGAAGACCCGCTGGGGTGCAGGGGGGGCAGGACTGTCAGCTTGGGACTCGTGGCACCTGACAAGTTAAGAAAGAGAAATCAATCAAAAAGTCATCAACACTGTTTTACACAGAATATCACAGTTTCAACATGACAGCACATGGTGCTACAGATACCACTGTATGTACTACACTTGGAGTGTAAAATGGTCAACATGTTTTTATTCAGCGTTTGTAGCCACTATGGCTGAAAACCCAAGGAGGTGCAGACTGATTAAATAGGCTACTTGTGACATGAGTGCACTGGTTCACAAGACATGACTAAGACAGCAATCAAAAACAGTGAAAATATTGTTGCAATGTCAAACTTCTAATGTGCAAAATCAATCTGATTTTCAGTGGGGATTTTGGCAGCACAAGCAACAAACCTTTCATTTCTCAAAGCCCAGAGAATAAAATATCATTCAGCAAATATTTGCCACCAATCACTTCACCAGGGGCTAAGATTTACAGAAATGAACTCACTATTTCATATTATTGGCCAAACTCAGAGGCAGGTTCATGACTAATCTACACATTAGGTCACAGAAAGGAGCTCAGTTAGAATATTGGCATTCATTTACCTATTTGTAAATCAAAGATGGACACATAGATTTATTCCAGTTTATAGTATAGATCTGTATTTTACATTGAAAGATGAAAGCAGCACTTACTTCCAACATCAAGTCTTGTGCCTCCACCAAAAGTCAACCACAGTGATACAGACTCATAGAGACGCTGTACAAAAACCTCTTCACAGCTCAGTGACTGTGACTGGCAGTGCACCATACTGTTACAGTGAGGGCAACATGACTTTTAGCACATCTGAAATACAGAATATGAGGATTAAAATGACTTTCTCTCTTTATATTAAAGCGTAATTAAAGAAAAAAAAATTATTATTACATCTTTTGAATAAAAATGCACACCAGTATTTACATTCGCACAAACAATATACAGTCTCGTAAAAAATCTGCTAAAAAAGACAACATTTTTTTCTAGCGTAAAGGAATATCAGAGTTAAGTGGAATTAGGCTGTCTGTAGTCTCCAGTGGGAGTGGACATGTTTGAATGTGGTCAATCAGATTCTCTAAGTAAATTGGTCTTAGTTTTCACCAGTCATCCTGGCATGTTTGCCAGTCTTACTGTCAGCAGATTCCACACTAATCTATAGGTTAATATTTATTCATAGTTGAAATTCATGGTCTACTGTAGACTTATTTCATTTCTGTTCAAGGGTGAGGAACTAAAGGCACCAGTCTGAATGAGGGGACATTTGCATAACCACACGGAACATGTTGCTCTTGAGAGCTTTATATCTCAGAGAGAGGAGGGCTGGAACACTGTTATTTTAGACCACAACACTCTGACAAGAATGACTTTTCTCATTAAACTCCTCTGGGCACTCCTGCTCTGGATTACAGGTAAAAAATAAACTAATACTTTGTGCTCCCTGAAATGTTATTTTAATATATCAAAATTACATTTATTTCATTGATTAATTCAATATTTGAAATATTTCAGAGTGCAGGGGCCAGTACAGTGTGACTCAGACTCCAGCAGTGGAAGCTGTTGCTGTGGGACAAACCATCAAACTCAACTGCAGAACCAGCAGCCCCATCTCAGGCTGTAGCAACTGTGTCTCCTGGTATCTCCAGAAGACTGGAGAAGCCCCTATACTTTTAATATATGCCATCAGCTCACGCTTTGGTTCAACTCCAAGTCGATTTGTAGGTGGAGGATCTAATTATGGGAGTGACTTCACTCTGACCATCAGTAATGTCCAGACTGAGGATGCAGGAGTTTACTACTGTCAGAGTTCACACAATCCCAACAATAACTGGGTGTACACACAGTGCTAAAGCGCCGTACAAAAACCTCCTCCCTCAGTCAGGCTCCACATGACTGCACTGCTGCTGCTGGAGCTCACTGCAGGTGCTACAGAGGGAGGTACTGCATCAGATTATTGTTTTACATCATTACTGCATCTGTGTTACACATTATTCAGATCCCTGTGTGTGTGTTAGATGCTACATCATTGTTTTATTGATCACTCTGGCCAGCCTTCAGATGCTGCTGGTTGAGATATGATCCTGCTACATGTAAGATAGTGGTGGTGATGCAAATGAAATCCAATCTGAGAGGGTTGCCAGATCTGCCCAATCTTTTCCCAGTCAGGCATCACTAATCACTGCATGATCGTAACAGGTACTCAGGGGGGAGGACCTGCTAAGGGGAATCCTGTTGTAGTCTCTCTAAGATGTGGCAGCTGATGCTCAAATGCACTGATCCTATGGGTTTGATCATGGAATCAGTCATGATTAGAGACACACCTGAAGACTCAGAGCCAATCAGCAGCTCCCATATCAGGACTCTCCTGCTGCTTGCTGCCCAGTAGGGCCACTGAGGGAAGATGGAGGAGCTTGAGCACCACGGACAGCAGCAATGGACTGAGGGCAGCTGGGGGAGAGGGGGGCACTGGGGGTCACTGTAGGTCACCAGCCAGAGACACTCCAATCACACAAGTGTTAATATGAAAGCAGTCATCACTCCTCCATAGCAGCCTCTGGCCAGAGACACCCCAATCCCACGAGTGTTAATATGAGAGCAGTGAACATCCAGAAACTGGGCATTACAATGGGACTATCAAGCAGTGCCACCCCTCACACACACACACACACACACACACGCACACATAGACTTCTGTTCTCTGCTCTCCACCTGCAGTGAGCTCCAACAGTAGCAGTGCAGTTATGCAGAGCCTTACTGAGGGTTTTTGTACAGCACTTTAGTACTGTATGAACACATATTTACTATTGATATAGTGGTAACTCTAACAGTAGTATACTCCTGCATCCTCAGCCTGGACATTACTGATGGCCAGAGTGAAGTCACTGCTAGATCCACTGCCACTGAATCTGGATGGAGTCCCAGTGTAGCGAACACTTGCTTGATATATCAAGAGTTTGGGAGCTTCTCCAGACTGCTGCTTGTACCAGAACATACATTGTTTGCCAGAACAGCTACCAACATTTGTGCTGGTTTTACAGCTGATGGATACAGTTTGTCCTGAAGGAACAGCTTTGACTGTTGGAGTCTGAGTCACACTGATCTGTCCTTCACAATCTGAAACAAATAAACAACATCAATATTAAAGCAACAGTCCTCGAACACCCCCCCCCCCTCTCTTTGTCCTGATGTCTCTTTCAAACAGTCTTCCTAATGTACTGATCCTGTCCTGCTGTAGTCTGTGTCCATTAGCTCTACATTGGCAGTAAAGAGTGAGTGTCCAGATGAGGATGAGAGCTAAAGGCATCTTGTTGTCCATTCAGATGTGACAGGCTGAACTCACACACTCTCACATCACTCAGCAAATACACACTTTCACACACTTAGTCTGGTATGGGAGGTAGCACATTAGGTCACTGGATCACAGTAAAATTTCTAGTTACTTAACAGGTTAAATATCAGGTTAAATGCTAAAGACAATTAATGAGTTTGCACAGGCAATATAGCACCCCCACCCATGTATTAACCTCATAGATGAGGACATTTTGCAAAATCAGTGTATCAACCTTGGCTAAAAATCAGGAAATTATGGCTCTGCCTCATAAAAATGAATATTAAAATCTATAGGACAATAATCTACAGTCAGGGGTGGACATGTGGACACGAGGTCCTCCTAGCAGATCAGATATTCAGGAACTCAGGAAGTAACTGGCTGTAGGTTTAGATCAGCAGTCTGATCCAGGGGTGTTTGGTGTGTGTTTTAAGTGTAGTGCAATAATGGAAGAGAGGGCAGTGTGTGTTATTTCAGCAGAATATTACTATTATTATCACTTTCACTATTAGTATTAGTATCACTTGTATATGATATACAAAGCAGAAAGCCCTTCAGAAATGTGACTATTGTTATCAGTATTAATAATCTACAAAACAGAAAGCCCTTCAGAAATGTGACTATTGTTACTATCAATATTAATGATTTACAAAACAGAAAGCCTTTCAGAAATGTGATTATTGTTATCAATATTAATGATATACAAAACAGAAAGCCCTTCAGAAATATGATTATTGTTATTATCAATATTAATGATGTACAAAACAGTAATCACCCATTACTCCTGCCCTCTTGTATCTATGAAAAGGATTAAAGGATTGAAAAGGAACAACTAATTAAAAGTCATGATCCAACTCAATGCTCGTCACAAAAGGTGAAAAGAAAGTGAAAAATAGTGGAAAAGGTGAAAACAAGAGTGGGAGCTGCGGTATCAGGCTGCCATCGTGCTTCATGTTTCATGTGCTTCCTCCTAGGCTGCCCAACTTTTCACAGACCTGCTACAACAATTCAATACCGCAGTGTCTGTTCTCTCTGCAGCCCTTCTGCACCCAGCTGCTCATGCAGGAGGAGAAATGGAGGAAGGAGCCCTCAGCACTGCTCCTCAGGTAACACACACACACACACACACACACACACACATACACACACACACACACGCATACACACTCAGACATACACACACACACACACATACACTCACACACACACACACACACACACACACACACACACACACACACACACACACACACACACACACAGACACACACACACACACACACACACACACACACACACACACACACACACACACACACAGACACACACACACACAGACATACACACACACACACACACACACACACACACACACACACACACACACACACACACACACACACACACACACACACACACACACACAGACAGACATAGATAACTGACACTAGTGACAGGTTGTAAAAATTGTGTGTTTCACAAACACAGTAAAAAATTATAATGTCTGCAACATTGTTTAAAATCCTATGTTTATATGTTTTTTTTTCTTTTTAATCAAATATCAAAATATCAAATATGCAACATTTCGGCCCTGCTGGGTCCTTCAGGCAAATGGTTCACACACACAGTCCCTCACAGTCTCTCTCTCCTCCCTCCAAAGGTCCTTTGTGGGTCTCATGTGCCTGAGGAGGTGCTCAGAAAGGGACCTGAAGGTGGCAGTGCTGAGGAGGTTGAAGAATTACATTGCCCTGCATAACCAGGAGTTCAGGGGGATTTCACAGAACGTAATAGAACACACACACACACACACACACATACACAAACACTTTAAACACTGTAAACTCAAACATTTGTAAAATACATACTGATGTATATCGTAAGTCATGGTCCTAAATTATTACAGTATGCTGAGGCGTGTGTATGTGTGCATGTGTGTGTGTGTGTGTGTGTGTGTGTGTGTGTGTGTGTGTGTGTGTTTATGTGTGTTTATGTGTGTGTGTGTGTGTGTGTGTGTGTGTGTGTGTCTGTACTAGGACGCACATGAATTCCTGACTGAGTGTCTGCTGGGCCTGAGGGCCACTGGACTCACCCTCCAGATGGGGGATGTGTCCTATCAGTGCCCAGTGGACACTCAGCTCTCCTTCCAGCTCCAGCACAGAAGATCCTGCAGGAGGTCAGTCAGGCTCACATCAGGGCACATTCATAGACACCAACTACTTCTGTGTGTGGAGATTTTAGCTGCAGACCGCATATGTGAAATGTGTGTGTGTGTGTGTGTGTGTGTGTGTGTGTGTGTGTGTGTGTGTGTGTGTTCTGAGCAGCTGTGGAGTCGAGAGCAGGAGGGAGGAGAGCTTCACCTACCTCTCCCTCCAGATGGTGGCGCAGGGCTCAGTCCAAAGCAGCCTGGAGCTCTATT
The DNA here is from genome assembly GCA_027481765.1 of Tenualosa thibaudeaui. Taxonomy (NCBI): domain Eukaryota; kingdom Metazoa; phylum Chordata; class Actinopteri; order Clupeiformes; family Clupeidae; genus Tenualosa; species Tenualosa thibaudeaui. Next base: position 1,786,795 of record JAIFZK010000082.1, read on the forward strand.
TCAGCGTACATGTTCCATACACACTAACAGTCACACTCAGTCTCTATACACACAGTGTGGTCATAATGACACACATTTCTCACATGTGTTTGTGTGTGTAGGAGATGGAAGTTGAGTACAGCTGTGAGGTGTGTGGGGGGTGAGTGTTGAGCCTGAGGTCGGCTTTTCACACACTGCCTCAGTGAGTCTGTTTCTGCACTTCAGCCCCAACACAAGAGCACAGGAGATGCACATCTGGAGATACAGTAGAGCCATTGCAGTGGCACTGGTCCAGTGCACAGAGAAACAACACAATATTAAACAATATTATATGAATATCTCTCTCTCTCTATTCCCGCAACCCTCTCTCTCTCTCTCTCTGTCTCTCTCTCTCTCTCTCTCTCTCTCCAGGGTTCTCATTCTGCATATAATGAGATTTTGCCCCTTCACCCTCACCAAAAATGGGGCACCCCTCCAGCTGGACGCTGAGCTCCAGATCACTCAAAGGTGATAAACACACACATGCGCACAAACACAAATACTCAAACACAAACCTGCATGTAGGCAAGACATGATTGGGAAATGTGTTGGGCCACTAGGGGGCACTAAAGCACTGTAGATCTCCACCAGATTTCCAAATCTAACAGTAAATATTTTCTACCCAATCTCTCTCTCTCTCTCACACACACACACACACACACACACAATGATTACATTTTTCCAGGACTGCAAACTTTGTGGAGAGGGCTGGCACATCATCTCAAGCTCTCAGCACTGAGCCAGGCCCCCTTGATCTAGACTCTCACAGAAGGCAAGTCAACTCCCATCGCACACACACACACACACACACACACACACACACACACTCACTGTCTCTGTTCCTGAGAATTACTGCTGCTCTTGCACGACCACCTTATAAGACCCTTACTGAGCAAAGCATATTTCAGATTATAATTCACCCTAATCTAAAGTGTTACCTTCTCAATTTTTGGCCCACCCTATTTTAATCTGATTTTCAGTGGGGATGTTAGCAAAACACCATTACAGCTGCCAAACACATTTATGGCTAAAATACAAATTCTGTTTCAGAAAGACAGAACAGTTTATTAACATGCAAATTAGTATCATACTACCCATCTGTCAGTCATTACATGGCACCTTACACCTTATTCTGCATGATCTTATTCTACCAACAGTAAACCATAAACAAAGAATTTCTCCAATATAAACTCCCAATTACTGCTTATTTATAGTCAGTTAGTTGTTGTATATGAATTATGATCTTATTATGAGCTTTGGTAGGAGCATTTATTCCCCTTCAGTAATATTCAGAAAATAATAACTGTTCCTGAGAATAACTGCTCCTCTTGTACGACCGCCTCATAAGCCCCTTACTGAGCAAAGCATATTTCAGATTATAATTCACCCTAATCTAAAGTGTTACCTTCTCCATTTTTGGCCCACCCTATTTTTATATATCAATTGAGCTTCCTTTTGTTTTAGACAAAATCCAATTCAATGTAAATTTCAGATCTTTAAAATCCATCAAATTGTTTCTCTGAGTAAACCCATAGGACTATATAGAGAGCACATAATGATAGAATAATCCAAATATAGGACTGTTTACTTACTTCCAATGTCAAGTTTAGTGCCGCCTCCAAACGTGTACCACAGTGACACAAACACTATCAGTGGCCGTACAAAAACCCTCCACAAGCAACACAAGCAACAAACCTTTCATTTCTCAAAGCCCAGAGAATAAAATATCATTCAGCAAACATTTGCCACCAATCAATTCACCAGGGGCTAAGATTTACAGAAATGAACTCACTATTTCATATGATTTGACAAACTCAGAGGCAGGTTCATGACTTATCTACACATCAGGTCACATAAAGCAGCTCAGTTAGAATATTGGCATTCTATTACCTATTTGTAAATCAAAGATGGAGACATAGATTTGATTTTATTCTACTTTGTAGTATAGATCTGTATTTTACATTGAAAGATGAAAGCAGCACTTACTTCCAAAATCAAGTCTTGTGCCTCCACCAAAAGTCCACCACAGTGATACAGACTCATAGAGACGCTGTACAAAAACCTCTTCACAGCTCAGTGACTGTGACTGGCAGTGCACCATACTGTTACAGTGAGGGCAACATGACTTTTAGCACATCTGAAATACAGAATATGAGGATTATTAGAAAAAACAATCATTTTATTCATATTATTACATATTTTGAATAAAAATGCAGACCAGTATTTACATTTGATGATGTTCCTGAATGTTTGAATATGGTCATTTCTGATAGAAGAAATAAATAAAAAAGACAGTCCTAAAACAAAGACATTTTCCTGTAACTTAGGGAATAAGGCTGTCTGTAGTCTCTAATGGTGGACATGTTTGAATTTCTGACAGTAGAATCAGATGCTCAAAGTAAACTGGCTGTAGTTTTCACCAGTCTCATCCAGGTGTGTTTGTCATGTGACCAGTCTTACGGTCAGCAGATCCCACATTAATATGTAGGTTAATATTTATTCATAGTTTAAATTCATGGTCTACTTGTTTCATTTTTGTTCAAGGGTGAGGAACTAAAGGCACCAGTCTGAATGAGGGGACATTTGCATAACCACACGGAACATGTTGCTCTTGAGAGCTTTATATCTCAGAGAGAGGAGGACTGGAACACTGTTATTTTAGACCACAACACTCTGACAAGAATGACTTTTCCCAATAAACTCCTCTGGGCACTCCTGTTCTGGATTACAGGTAAAAAATAAACAAATACTTTGTGCTTCAGGAAATGTTATTTTAATATATCAAAATTACGTTTATTTCATTGATTAATTAAATATTTCAGAGTGCAGGGGCCAGTACAGTGTGACTCAGACTCCAGCAGTGGAAGCTGTTGCTGTGGGACAAACTATCAAACTCAACTGCAGGACCAGCAGCCCCAACTATTATAACTATTTCTCCTGGTATCTCCAAAAGACTGGAGAAGCTCCTAAGCTTTTAATATATGCCATCAGCTCACGCTTTGGTTCAACTCCAAGTCGATTTGTAGGTGGAGGATCCAGCGGAGGCAGTGACTTCACTCTGACCATCAGTAATGTCCAGGCTGAGGATGCAGGAGTTTACTACTGTCAGAGTTTCCACTATCCCAATAGTAAACGTGTGTTCACACAGTGCTAAAGCGCCGTACAAAAACCTCCTCCCTCAGTCAGGCTCCACATGACTGCACTGCTGCTGCTGGAGCTCACTGCAGGTGCTACAGAGGGAGGTACTGCATCAGATTATTGTTTTACATCATTACTGCATCTGTGTTACACATTATTCAGATCCCTGTGTGTGTGTTAGATGCTACATCACTGTTTTGTTGACCACTCTGGCCAGCCTTCAGATCAGGGGTGTCGAACACATTTTTATCACAGGCCACATGAGCATCATGCCTTTCCTCAGAGGGCCGCCATATCTTGTCTTGCGTGACCACAAACTGTTGGGTGAAAGAAATGCACATTTCCTGGTGTTTCTGACCATCACTAGCACAGTCCTAATGTGTGTGTGTCCTGTGTTCTGACTTCCTCAACACTTGATGTGGTCTTCCTGTCCTGTTGGTAGACAGTTCCATGATGCGCCTCATAGTTGAGTGACATGCTGTGCATGCGGAGCTGCCAGTATTGTGATGTGGAAACACTAGAATTATTTTGTGCATCGTTGGAACTGCTTTAAAGGAGGCCATGTAGCTCCAATTCTTGTCAAGCTTTTTGAATTGGGCCGCATGCAATGATGTGAAGGGCCTGAAGGGCCTTATGATTGACACCCCTGCTTGAGATGCTGCTGGTTGAGATGTAATCCTGCTACATGTAAGATAGTGGTGGTGATGCAAATACAATCCAATCTGAGAGGGTTGCCAAAATCTTTTCCCAGTCAGGTATTACTAATCACTGCATGAGTGTAACAGGTACTCAGGGGGGAGGACCTGCTGGGGGGAGGTCCTTTTGTTGTATTACTTATGTGTTCATTAGACCGATATCTCCTGAGTTTTTCCCACTTCGTACGGTTTTTGTATATTTTTGTTCTTTTTGTTATAACCTAGATCTCCTGAGCTTTCTTCCACTGCGCGCTGTTTTTGTATTGTTTTTTACCCCTTGTGAAATTACCAAGACCTCCTGAGTTTCTTTCCCCGCGTACTGCTTCGTGTTGATCTGCATTTGGGTTCCTGTTTTGAGTTCTAGCGATTCTGACAGGTACCAACAGAGACCTGGAGCAGCTCCTAAACTCCTGATCTATTATGCTAAGACACTTCAGTCTGGAACTACATCCAGATTCAGTGGCAGTGGATCTGGCAGTGACTTCACTCTGACCATCAGTAATGTCCAGGCTGAGGATGTAGGAGTTTACTACTGTCAGAGTTTACATAGTGGTGGTGTGTTCACACAGTGCTAAAGCGCCGTACAAAAACCTCCTCCCTCAGTCAGGCTCCACATGACTGCACTGCTGCTGCTGGAGCTCACTGCAGGTGGACATGGGGGGAGAGAAAGGTATGTGTGCGTGTGTGTGTGTCTGTGTTTACAAAGATAATAATGGAAGTCAGCCAATGACATTTTCTAGACAGGAGCCCCTGGCCCTACAGAGGTGCAGCTGAAGGCACAGATCAGAGGCTGCTATGGAGGAGTGATGACTGCTCTCATATTAACACTTGTGTGATTGGAGTGTCTCTGGCCAGTGACCTACAGTGACCCCCAGTGCCCCCCTCTCCCCCAGCTGCCCTCAGTCCACTGCTACTGTCCGTGGTGCTGAAGCTCATCCATCTTCCCTCAGTGGCCCTACTGGCCAGCAAGCAGCAGGAGACTCCTGATATGGGAGCTGCTGATTGGCTCTGAGTCTTCAGGTGTGTCTCTAATCATGACTGATTCCATGATCAAACCCATAGGATCAGTGCATTTGAGCATCAGCTGCCACACCTTAACACCTCCCCCCTGTGTACCTGTTACAGTGAGGCAGTGATTAGAGATGATCAGTGCATTTGGACATCAGCTGCCACACCTTAGAGAGGCTGCTACAGGCCTCCCCCCAGCAGGTCCTCCCCCCTGAGTACCTGTTACACTCATGCAGTGATTAGTGATGCCTGACTGGGAAAAGGTTGGGCAGATCTGGCAACCCTCTCAGATTGGATTGGATTTGCATCACCACCACTATCTTACATGAGGCAGGATTATATCTCAACCAGCAGCATCTAAGGCTGGACTGGGTGGTCAACAAAACAGTGATGTAGCATCTAACACACACACAGGGATCTGAATAATGTGTAACACAGATGCAGTAATGATGTAAAACAATAATCTGATGCAGTACCTCCCTCTGTAGCACCTGCAGTGAGCTCCAGCAGCAGCAGTGCAGTCATGTGGAGCCTGACTGAGGGAGGAGGTTTTTGTACCTGTAAACTCTGACAGTAGTAAACTCCTGCATCCTCAGCCTGGACATTACTGATGGTCAGACTGAAGTCACTCCCATAATTAGATCCTCCACCTACAAATCGACTTGGAGTTGAACCAAAGCGTGAGCTGATGTCATATATTAAAAGCTTAGGAGCTTTTCCAGTCTTCTGGAGATACCAGGAGACACAGTTGCTACAGCCTGAGATGGGGCTGCTGGTTCTGCAGCTGAGTTTGATGGTTTGTCCCACAGCAACAGCTTCCACTGCTGGAGTCTGAGTCACACTGATCTGGCCCCTGCATTCTGAAATATTTCAAATATTTAATTAATCAATGAAATAAACGTAATTTTGATATATTAAAATAACATTTCAGGAAGCACAGAGTGAGAGTGTGGGTGGTGTGTGCATGTGTGTATCTGTGTGTGTGTGTGTGTGTGTCTGTGTGCGCATACCTTTCTCTCATAAAATAAAATGTAAGCACTGGTGGCTCTGGCTTTCAGTACTGCCTCCTGGGTGGTGGTGGAGACCTTTTCATCGTTATATGTGAGCCAGAGCCACCCATCCTCTTTACTCTCACTGATGTAGTGACCTGGAGGTGGGGAGGTTACCATGGAAACAGGACTGTCAGTCAAAGTAAAGTAAAGTTGACTGGTGTTTAGCAGATACTTTATCTGAGAGAGAGATTGTGTAGAAAATATTTACTGTTAGATTTGGAAAACCCTCAGAATCTGGTGGATATCTACAGTGCTTTAGTGCCCCCTAGTGGCCTCAACACATTTCCCAATCATGTCTTACCTACATGCAGGTTTGTGTTTGAGTATTTGTGTTTGTGCGCATGTGTGTGTTTATCACCTTTGAGTGATCTGGAGCTCAGCGTCCAGCTGGAGGGGTGCCCCATTTTTGGTGAGGGTGAAGGGGCAAAATCTCATTATATGCAGAATGAGAACCCTGGAGAGAGAGAGAGAGAGAGAGAGAGAGAGAGAGAGAGAGAGAGAGGGTTGTGGGGATAGAGAGAGAGAGAGATTCATATAATATTGTTTAATATTGTGTTGTTTCTCTGTGCACTGGACCAGTGCCACTGCAATGGCTCTACTGTATCTCCAGATGTGCATCTCCTGTGCTCTTGTGTTGGGGCTGAAGTGCAGAAACAGACTCACTGAGGCAGTGTGTGAAAAGCCGACCTCAGGCTCGACACTCGCCCCCCACACACCTCACAGCTGTACTCAACTTCCATCTCCTACACACACAAACACATGTGAGAAATGTGTGTCATTATGACCACGCTGTGTGTATAGAGACTGAGTGTGACTGTTAGTGTGTATGGGACATGTACGCCTGACTGACCTCCTGCAGGATCTTCTGTGCTGGAGCTGGAAGGAGAGCTGAGTGTCTACTGGGCACTGATAGGACACATCCCCCATCTGGAGGGTGAGTCCAGTGGCCCTCAGGCCCAGCAGACACTCAGTCAGGAATTCATGTACGTCCTAGTACACACACACACACACACACACACACACACACACACACACACACACACACACACATACACACACATACACACACACACACATGCACACATACACACGCTTCAGCAAACTGTATAATTTAGGACCATGACTTACAATATACATCAGTATGTATTTGACAAATGTTTGAGTTTACAGTGTCTAAAGTGTTTGTGTATGTGTGTGTGTGTGTGTACTATTACGTTCTGTTAGATCCCCCTGAACTCCTGGTTATGCAGGGCAATGTAATTCTTCATCCTCCTGAACACTGCCACCTTCAGGTCCCTTTCTGAGCACCTCCTCAGGCACATGAGACCCACAAAGGACCTTTGGAGGGAGGAGAGAGAGACTGTGAGGGACTGTGTGTGTGAACCATTTGCTTGAAGGACCCAGCAGGGCAGAAATGTTGCATATTTGATATTTTGATATTTGATTAAAAAGAAAAAAAAACATATAAACATAGGATTTTAAACAATGTTGCAGACATTATACTTTTTTACTGTGTTTGTGAAACACACAATTTTCACAACCTGTCGCTAGTGTCAGTTATCTATGTCTGTCTGTGTGTGTGTGTGTCTGTGTGTGTGTGTGTATGTGTGTGTGTGTGTCTGTGTGTGTGTGTGTGTGTGTTACCTAAGGAGCAGTGCTGAGGGCTCCTTCCTCCATTTCTCCTCCTGCATGAGCAGCTGGGTGCAGAAGGGCTGCAGAGAGAACAGACACTGCAGGATGGAATTCATGTAGCAGGTCTGTGCCAAGTTGGGCAGCCTAGGAGGAAGCACATGAAACATGAAGCACGATGGCAGCCTGATACCGCAGCTCCCACTCTTGTTTTCACCTTTTCCACTATTTTTCACTTTCTTTTCACCTTTTGTGACGAGCATTGAGTTGGATCATGACTTTTAATTATTTGTTCCTTTTCAATCAGTCAGGTTGGAAATTTTAGATTAATTTGGCATTTTTACACACACATGCACTACAGCAGAATGCATCACTCTCTCTCACACACACACGCACACACAATTCAGCAACACCAGAGACACATGAGCTTTAGCCTAAACCTTGTTTAATATTTGCGTGTAAATATATGACCAAAATATCATCTTTGTAGTTAAGGGAGAGACAGTGGGGTGATGTGGGTGACTTACCCTCTGCACACCAGCTGCTGAGCTGAGAGAGATATTCGTGGCCTCCTCACTGGGGCAACAGGCCACGGCCCCTGGGGCAATAGGGAGAGCCACAGGGGGAGTTCTGGGCCTTCTTTAGCGCCCCCTGGTGGAGACTGGCTCTGCCGGCCCTTGACTGCTGGACACCTGCGTAGAGGTATGAGGTGAGTGTTAGTCACACAAAACAATTTGGTAAGATTTTTTATCGTCATACAGAACTGCTTGCTGACCTCTGCGGCTTGGCATAGGCTGTCTTTGCAAATCAATCAATCAATAAATAAAAACTCTCCTTCTTTCTTTATAAATTTATTTAATAGTCAGTTGCAACTTCTGCATTAATATAATTACTCAACAGTCACTTGTACAGTTTTTCATAACAAACCAGTTCACTGTCACATATCGTGTTTTGACTGTAACATCTCAGAGAGTAAACGTTTCCTCGAGTGAAAAGGGGAACAGGCAACATCTTATGAGAGTACAGAAGTGGCAGTGATGATTTGCTCAGTCGGATGGAGGAGTTTCTTTGTACACCATGGAAAGTACTTTACTTGCATTTTTTTATTGTTAACACATATGTTTTCTGTAAAGAGTCAGACATTTGATGGGGTTGTTGAAAATTTTGACGTTGGATTCAATAAATTGTACGTCCTCATAGACACGCAGCTTCATCAGATGAGACCCAATCTTGGTTTAGAAATGCAGAAAGACATATCAAATGTAACAGCTTATATCAAAGTGGTGACTAGTTCATTTCATCAGTAACGGCACACTGATAAAATGTGTATCAACTAAGGAATCTCTAAGGCAGAGATAGTGAATAAACATTCTACTGAAGAGTCAATCACACACTTCCATAAATCATTAATACAAACTCCATAGATACAAGAGGAAAGGAGTAATGGGTGATTACTGTTTTGTACATCATTAATATTGATAATAACAATAATCACATTTCTGAAGGGCTTTCTGTTTTGTACATCATTAATATTGATAATAACAATAATCACATTTCTGTAGGGCTTTCTGTTTTGTACATCATTAAGGTGTAGCAGTTGATGCTCAAATGCACTGATCATCTCTAATCACTGCCTCACTGTAACAGAGTCAGAACCAATCAGCAGCTCCTATAACAGGAGTCTCCTGCTGCTTGCTGCCCAGTAGGGCCACTGAGGGAAGATGGAGGAGCTTCAGCACCACGGACAGCAGCAGTGGACTGAGGGCAGCTGGGGGAGAGGGGGGCACTATGGGTCACTTTAGGTCACTGGCCAGAGACACTCCAATCACACAAGTATTAATATGAGAGCAGTCATCACTCCTCCATAGCAGCCTCTGGTCTGTGCCTTCAGCTGCACCTCTGTAGGGCCAGGGGCTCCTGTCTAGAAAATGTCATTGGCTGACTTCCATTATTATCTTTGTAAACACAGACACACACACACACACCTTTCTCTCCCCCCATGTCCACCTGCAGTGAGCTCCAGCAGCAGCAGTGCGGTTATGTGGAGCCTGACTGAGGGAGGAGGTTTTTGTACGGCACTTTAGCAATGTGTGAACACTGGGCCGCTATGTAAACTCTGACAGTAGTAAACTCCTGCGTACTCAGCCTGGACATTACTGATGGTCAGAGTGAAGTCAATGCCAGATCCACTGCCACTGAATCTATCTGGAGTCCCAGTGTAGCGGACACTTGCTTGATATATCAAGAGTTTGGGAGCTTCTCCAGACTGCTGCTTGTACCAGAACATACATTGTTTGCCAGAACAGGTAGCAACATTTGTGCTGGTTTTACAGCTGATGGTAACAGTTTGTCCTGGAAGAACAGCTTTGACTGTTGGAGTCTGAGTCACACTGATCTGTCCTTCACATTCTGAAACACAAATAAACAACATCAACATTAAAGCAACAGTAATCCTCCATCAATCCCCCCTCTCTTTGTCCTGATGTCTCTTTCAAACAGTCTTCCTAATGTGCTGATGCTGGCCTGCTGTAGTCTGTGTCCATCAGCCCTACCTTGGCAGTAAAGAGTGAGTGTCCAGATGAGGATGAGAGCTAAAGGCATCTTGTTGTCCATTCAGATGTGACAGGCTGATCTCACACATGTGCACTACTGAGGCTGCAGTATAAGCAGTCTGTACTGACTTATGCAAATCAACATCTGTGAGCCAATGCACTACTATCTGGAAGTGCACACAGAATGGACCAACTGTGATGGAACTAAAGCACCTGTATCATCTAGCAGATGCAGCATGTTTGAGAGAAATTAGCACTCAATAGCACTTTTAGATTTAAAATTAGCACTTTTAGCACTTTCAGTTTTAAAAGTCAATGTCTGACAGAGGTTATAACAATGATGCTCTTTGTTCTACAGGGTCATGTTACAGTGGAAGTGGTTCCACAGGGAGGATCAGTCACTCTGAGATGTAAAACCAGCAGGGATGTGTATGGTGCAGGGAAATCAAACCTTGATTTATACTGGTACCAACAGAAACCTAGAGCAGTTTCTAAACTCGTATTCCATCAGTGGACCTCACAGAGACTTCACAGACCATCAGTGATGTCCAGGTTACTAGTGTCAGAGTGCACACTATCTCAATAGTAAAGCTAACGTTCTGTAGAAACACTTCCTCCCTCAGTCAGGCTCCACATGACTGCACTGCTGCTGCTGGAGCTCACTGTAGATGATCTGAGATGAGAGACATTTGAACTTGTTCAGTCTTGTTTGTTCATAAATAATGGTGCCGATGGCCCAGACAGTTTCACTGGGATAAATATGAACACATTTTTTGAGAAAAATTTTACGGTCAAGCAAATGATGATTTAAGAAATGTTTGACTCTTTTGCTTTCCTGAATATTAATTCAAATTTGTTAACAGTTAATAATTTGCAGTTGAACAGTTAATGCTTTCCTCAAAATAATGCATGCAAACTGAAAAATCTAGTAGATTACGTGCAAAAGCATGTAACTTGCTTTGTATCTCAAAAGCAAATATTTAAAGCAGACTACCACAGTTACCAGAGTAAATTTGCGAAGTGTGAATATAAATACTACCTCATTAATCACCATTAATGCCTCACAATCACCATTAGTGCCCTACCCTCCTCCCAGGACCATATAAGGTATGGTACCTATTCTGCCCCTGCTCCTGTGCGCGTGGGTGTGAGGCTACAAGCTCGGCAGATAGCTAACAGGTTCTCAAGAAAAGTAGGATGCCAGAATTATCAGACCTTTACTTAAGATGCACTGTAAAACTTCAAGCAAACATAGAAAATATACCTTAGTTACATTTGTATCTGAAAGGTATTTGCATGACATAATACACAGAAACGTGTAGAAAATAAAGTGTTAGTTTAAAGCTAACGTCTATGGAAAAACCTATTATAAGGCTAGTGGTTAGCATTTCACAACTAACTCAAGAAATGAAATATAATTTCAATCACTAACCAATGAATACATGAATATAATGAAAATAATGGGGTAAGGGGTCAAAGTTGAGAGGTCACTGGTCTGAAGTGAACTTCAGGGGATGGGGTCAGTGACTGAGCTGGTCATCAGCATTAAACTCACAGGGTTCTGTTTCCATAGCTACAGTGTGTGCATGTCAGACGTGCTGCTGAAGTCTTGCCCTATACTGCCCCCTGTCTATGGGCAAAGAGTACAACACACACCAAGTTATGTTTTCCTTAAAGAAAAAGAGAATGGCTAACTAAAATATGTTAGATTCTCTTTCATATATCTATGTACAATACAAACTAATTTGTGAGGTACTGTATAATGTGTGTGTGTGTGTGAGTTTGTGTGGACATTGGATATGTGAGATATTTTTTAAAAAATCCATTTGACTCTTTCTATGAGTGACCACTTATGATGTGATATTTACTGAAATCACTAGAGATGGGGCAAGACCTCTTCTTGTGAAAAAAAATCTCTATTTACCAGTAAGGTAAATCCAATCTTTAACTGCGCTCTCATATTTCTTACACTTTTTCAGTGTCCTGGACAATTACGATGTGATAAAAAATGTCCACTTCACCATATGAATTACTAACAGCTTTCAGCACCTGCACTGAGCTCCAGCAGCAGCAGTGCAGTCATGTGGAGCCTGACTGAGGGAGGAGGTTTTTGTACGGTGCTTTAACTACAAAACTACAGATGACTTCATAGCAAAAATTCCATCTCTCCTTGAGTCTCTGCTGAGCCAATATAGCCCTGTATTAGAAGGCTCTATGCCAAGTCCAACCCAAGTTGATCAATTAACTGACAGTGTTGTAAATGTCCTATACTCCACATTCAACACAATTTCACCACTCAAAAAGAAAACTAGGAAACAAGAAAAAATTGCCCCATGGTACACCACACAGACTCGCTTACTGAAACAAGCTGCTCGTAGACTTGAAAGGAAATGGTATGCCACTAAGCTTGAAGTGTTCCGCCTTGCTTGGAAAGATAGCTTAAAAGAGTACAAGACAGCACTTAACAATGCCAAATCAGCATATTATTCCTCAGTTATACACAATAAAGATAATCCAAAATTCCTTTTTAACACTATATCCCGTTTAACAAAAAGCAGGATTGAGGTGTCCCATTCCATTCCAATAAGTCTAAGCAGCAAGGACTTCATGGACTATTTTAATGACAAAATTGAATCTATCAGACTTAAAATAAACAACTCCCTTGTAACCTCAAATCCAGTTGGACCACATGTAATGGTTACAGCTAGCTCTAGTCAACCTGTAGCATACTTTGATTCATTCACACCCACCAATATATCAGAAATTACGTCTTTGATCTCTTCAGCCTCAACATGCTTATTGGACCCTATCCCAACTGATCTTCTTAAGGCAGATCAGGCTGATCTTCTTGTTCTTCTTAAGGCTGATCTTCTTGTTCTTCTTAAGGCAGCTCTCCCTCTATTGGCTGAGACGATTCTTAAAATTATAAATGACTCACTCATAGATGGGCATGTCCCAAAATCTTTCAAGACATCTGTTATTAAACCATCAATTAAAAAACCAAACCCTGATCCTGATGTCCTTGCTAACTACAGACCCATATCTAACCTCCCATTTGTTTCAAAAATACTTGAGAAAATAGTGTCTAAGCAAATCTGTAGCTTCTTAAATGACAATAATATCCAGGAAACCTTCCAGTCAGGCTTTAGAACTAATCATAGCACAGAATCAGCCCTAGTTAAAGTCTTCAATGACCTCCTTATCACATCTGATAATGGATATATATCAATATTAATCCTACTGGATCTTAGTGCTGCCTTTGACACTATTGACCATGGTATCCTACTACACAGACTTGAACACATGATAGGCATCAAAGACACTGCATTAGCCTGGTTCAAATACCTCTCTGGTCGCTACCAGTTTGTACACGCTCATAATGAGTCATCAACCCATACTAAAGTAAAGTTTGGTGTACCCCAAGGCTCAGTGCTAGGTCCCCTGCTGTTCCCTGTACATGTTACCTTTAGGATCTGTTATAAGGAAACATGGTATTACTTTCCACTCCTATGCTGGTGATACCCAGCTTTACCTTTCTATGAAGCCTAATGACTTTATGCCAATGACTAAACTTGATGCATGTCTCCTAGACATCAAAACCTGGATGACTAATAATTTCCTTTGTTTAAATTCTGATAAAACTGAAGTTATGATGATTGGCCCTAAACAGCTGACCAACACTCTACCCCATCACCAGGACTTACTCAGTGGCCTGTCACTGTCATGTAATGCAAAAGTTAAAGACCTCGGGGTAATTATTGACCAGGACCTCTCTCTAAATAGTCATGTAAAACACATTTCAAAAACATATTTTTTCCACCTACGAAATATTGCAAAGGTTAGAAAGTTCCTATCCTTTGAGAATGCTGAAAAATGAATACACGCATTTATTACTTCCAGGCTCGATTATTGCAATGCTCTGTTCTCTGGGTGTAGCAATACTTGCATCAAAAACCTACAACTAATACAAAATGCTGCGGCCCGAACACTGACCAGGACTAAAAAATATTAACATATCTCTCCTATTCTTGCTTCCCTACATTGGCTCCCTATTAAAAGTCGAATTGATTTTAAAATACTCCTCCTAACCTACAAAGCCCTCAAGGGTGATGCACCAACATATATTAAAGACTTACTTGTCCCTTACCACCCTCCTAGAACCCTAAGATCCCAAAATGCTGGTCTCCTTGTAATCCCAAGAATATCAAAATCTACGATAGGAGGAAGAGCCTTCTGCTACCGTGCACCCCTCCTGTGGAATAGTCTCCCCCCCCACATTCGACAAGCGGACACTCTCAATACCTTTAAGTCCAGACTTAAAACCTTCCTCTTTACTGTTTCCCATAGTTAGGGATGGTGCATGGCAAATCATCACTTCTCATGGGTCTTTTGGAAGGGACTGCCTCTGCTGTTGCCCCCACTTGCGAGGCATGGCAGCCACTGACCATCCCTGCAGTGGTGCTGGGTTGCCATGCATCATACCTTAGTTATGCTGCTATAGCCTAGTGCCGCCACACAACCTTCATGTGTCATGCTGTACAACTCTCTCTCTCTCTCTTTCAGCTCTCTCTCTATTTATGTATGTGTGTATGTGTATGTATATATGTATATATGTATATGTATGTATATATATGTGTATGTATGTGTGTATATATATATATATATATATATATATATGTGTGTGTGTGTGTGTGTGTATGTGTATATATGTATATTTATGCGCATATAGGTATGCCCAAATTACTGCTTTCTGCTTTTTGCTTCTGATGTGCGAGCCTGGCCTAATTCACTATTTTCCTCTGTCCACAATTATCTTTGCTCATCCCTGCCTCATTCCGGCGGACTCTTCTCACCGTCCCCTCCTGAGTGGACTACAACCAACACTACGGGAGGCACATGTCACGACCAACTCCCCATCACAGAGGACCTTCCTGGACGCCGATGCTGGGCCCGACTCCCCTTCCTGAGGCTTTGTGATTGACCCCCCCTCACAATGGCGCTGTCAAATGGAGCCTTACTGTTACCCCCATGACCCATCTCATTCCTTTGAGTTTGTCACTATGCCTGGCCGCTGCTGCATTGTCCAGCCATAATTCCTGATAACCACCTATAGACTGACCATGTATTGTAAAAGTGGGATAATACTCTATTATGAACTATTATGAACCTTAGCTAAAACCATAGGCAACTTATAGTCTGTCATGGTTACTACTGATTGTAATTTTTCTCCATGACCCCTGGCAGTTGGGTTAGCCCCTTGAGTCGTGGATCTGCCCAAGGTTTCTTCCTAGATTAACTGAACATAAGGGAGTTTTTCCTTGCCCCTGTTGCTCTTGGGTGCTCCTTCTGTGAAGCGCCTTGAGACAATACTATTGTAAAAGGCGCTGTAGAAATAAAACTGAATTGAATTGAATTGAATATAGAGAAAGAAAAAACCTTTACTGTTTTGCTTCTTCATACCATCTAACTGACTACGGCAAACCCAAAGGTACAAAAATATTGCGCTAATGAGACACATTATGGCCACTAGATGTCTCACTTATCACATACTAACAATGAAACATCACAGTACTTGTTCAGGATACGTTGATTCTTCCTGCCCCTCTGATTGGATAAAATCACATTCAAATTGACATCAGATAAGCAGGGGAGTATTCCAAGGTCAGAATTTTTAGTTCTGGGAATACTTTTTCGGGAAAAGTATCTGTTAGATAGGTGAATATTCCATGAAAGTAGTTTTTCTGAAGGGGTGCTAGGAACATTTTTTTCTTTGGAAATACAATAGTTTGGATTAATGTTTTTGTCAGATGATAAAAATACATGCAGTGTGGGATGCAAACACAGGTCACACAATTTTTAGTTAGATGCGTTTCCCTACTCTATCAGGACTGTTAAGGGCACAGACACAAATAGACACAGATAGAGTTGGCAAATAACTCGCAAGCCTGTGTTAGCATTGAACGCCACCTGGTTCTTAAGGTGAAAATCCCTATGGGAAAATCTATGATTTTTTTTTTTTTTGCAGACCCATGCAAAAAAGGTGTGAGCAACATAACGTCATTAGACAACCTCGGCATTCAGTCGGATGAGTTAAAATAAAAGTCATTTGATTTTTGTAGAAAATATTAAGTTTAGTCAAAATCAATGTTGCTACCAAAAAGCAGGAAATCTAATGAACTACAGTGTCAGCTGGTGCCAGTGGCAGGCTGGACTCCAGACAAGTATCCATGGTTACGGAATAACTTCTTTTCACTGAACTTCTCTCTACAGTCATATTATTTTGTTGTGCACTGAAAAGGTATTCATTTTCTCTTAGGACTTTTTCCTTGGGAGTCAGAATGCCAACAAAATGATGGTGCTGGCTTGCAACTCTATAGAGTACAAATACAGACACATTGTCTTTACACATTAAGGTAATGGCTCAACTGTCTCTGATAGTTCCGCTGACTTCAATATACTGATTTGTTGGACGCAACATGACCTCTGTGCAACGTTCCAGGAAGGTTCTCACATGGTTTCATATTAGGAATACCAAAAAATAACCAAGTGGGAACATTATGTGTACAATTCAACCATGATATAGGCTAACTTTTACATTTCTGTACCGAAAATGTTAAAAAAATGTTTGAGTGTGACAACCTACATCAAACATTCTTTGAAGTTAGACACAAGGTTTACAGGAAATCTTAAAATAACTATAGGAGAACCATGGGCCAACTTTCTTCAAAGTTTTTCCATGTCAGCTGAGTAAGTACCTAAAGAAAGCCCTGCTAATGAAGTAGCCTATTAGCATTTGTGTAGCTGAAGGAATAATAGAACGATACTGAACGCTGAAAAGGAATACATCCACATTCAAAACATTCTCAGCGATCTTTTGCCCTCCTCCTCCTCCGACGACGAGAATAAAGACTTGTAGGCTCTTATATGAGCATTTACTACTGGGTTAACTTACCCAGGTTTATTGATCCAGAGTAAGTTACCTTACCCAGGTTTACCACCTAGCCACCTTCTTGCAGTATCCCCTAGGCCTCTCACGGGCCTGATACCTGTCAAGTGTCACACAGTCTTCCCACAAGATAGCATTTGGTCTAGTCGTCATTTACGGCAGTTCACAGTGGATACGTCTACAGGAAAATTTGTCTACAGGAAAACAAGCAGTAAGTACAGACTCAATTTATTTGCAATATTTTTTAATAACATCATTCCTCAGATAAAAATGCAATGTTACAGGAATATACATCATAGATTAAGTTTAAAACTTGCTGCTTTCAAGAACCATACAGCCTAAATAGAGATTTTTCCTTTTTTGTTTATTGATAGCGTGCGTAATAAGCAAGACAGACTCCGACTCTGCCACCACGGACAGACTTACGTGTACAGACCCAGACTGTACAGAATGTATTTACAAATTCAACTTTTTCTTTAGATATTTTTTTTTTTTTCATTTCACTTTTTTTTGAAAATAGGAATAGAAAAGTGATTGAATACTTTGAATCCTTCATTATATTTCTTTCCCTTTTTAAAATCTTTAATGAAAGAATGAAAATAAACGGACCCCTCCCCCAAAACTTCCCCAGAGTGTGTTTGGAAAAGTCCAGCACACATCATGCAGAGGTGCCCACGAGAGGTGTGTGCGACCGGGTGTGGGGTGAGGGGTCAAAGTTGAGAGGTCACTGGTCTGAAGTGACCTTCAGGGGATGGGGTCAGTGACTGAGCTGGTCATCAGCATTAATCTCACAGGGTTCTGTTTCCATAGCTACAGCCTAAGTCAACATCAGTGTGTGCATGTCAGAAGTACTGCTGAAGTCTTGCCCTATACTGCCCCCTGTCTATGGGCAAAGAGTACAACACACACCAAGTATTGTTTTCCTTAAAGAAAAAGAGAATGGCTAACTAAAATATGTTAGATTCTCCTTTCATATATCTATGTACATTACAAACTAATTTGTGAGGTGCTGTATAATGTGTGTGCGTGTGTGTTTGTGTGGGTGCATGAGAAGTGTGTGGTGTGTGTAAATTGTCTAAATATGGCATTGCAGTGACAGTGAGAAAGGGCTTACAAGGAAACCTGAATCGTTCCAATCCAAAAGAGTTGAGCCCTTCTCCCTGCCTTACAACTGTGAGCCACAATCAACAACTACCAGAACCTCCTTCCAGACTACTGCTAAGCGCAACAGAACCAACCAGTACCACTTTCCCTCCCTTGACCCAACAGAGTCAACTAGAACCATCCTCCCTGGGCCCAATAGAACCATTTCCCTACTATTGGTCTAAACTAAGCCTTAATCTGAATCTGGATGAACCGCGGCCAGAAGCAGAGACGACTCTGTAAAAACCATAAAAACACAAAAACACACTGAACATGGCCCAGGCAGGCCATCTAATAGACTGGATTCAAATTAAGCTCTATCGATGTGCAGTGTTTTTGTTCACACAAACCTTTTGGACATGTTGTCTCAGTCCATTTTGGACCTGTTGTCTCAGTCCTTGTCTTAATACCACTGTCGTGTGGCAGACATCTGTTGCACTCAAATTGCCCATTTGGGATAAAGAATAAAATTGAATGTGTTTGTTAAAAAGACCACATTAGTATGATTTAACCTAAGCAGCAAGAAGCCTTAATTGGGTTATGTTAGGTGCACTAATCCATCCCAGTCCAGACAGATGACAAACGACAGTCAGGCAGTTTGGACCTCATAGTGTCCTTCCTCACCCTCCAACCCAGCAGGCCAAAGCAATGCTCCTCAACAATACACTATCAATCAATACAGTGCAGAAACAATCAATCCATAAAGAAACAAGAGCATCTCTATTTGAACTTGATTACTTCTGCTTACATCATCAACAGAGAAGCCGACCCTCAGGCATCAAAGGTTAAAGACTTCATTCATTACTCATGTCAGTGTCCTTTTGGCTACTAAAAGGAATTACTACATTACAATTGAGGTACTATTGATAGGCAGTGTGTGTGTGTGTGTGGGGGGGGGGGTGGGGGGTGGAGGGGGGGGGTGTGCCCTCGAAATCATAAACTATGAGTGGGGCATAAGGGTATTGACATGACACTACTTTTGGTAATAATGCAGTCTGAAAATGTGCATTATTGCATTACTAGTCATCTTAATAATAATAATAATAATAATAATAATAATAATCATTATATGGTAATGATTGAAAAGTTGTGATTGATTACTCATTATAAATTAACAGTCATTAAAAGAATAGGCTTTCAATGCTACACATTAATGTGTGTGTGTGTGTGTGGTGTCTGTGATGATGGCAGTAACAGCTCCTATCAATCAAGTGTCAAAGGTCAAAGGGAAAGGGCCTCAGAGAGGTCACAGTACAACTAAGTTAGCCATACAGTCTGGCTAATCCCCTAATGCTAACACTAAAACTGCTCTTGTAGATGCACATGGACATCAACAAAGCATATTAAACCTAGACACACAGCAAAAATAAGTTAAAACAAGCTAACCTAGCGGAAGCTATCCAATTTTATACTATGAGCTGGGCCTGGGTTAGGCTCGCATATGCTATGCTAAGAAGCTAACCAAGGCTAACCTAAACAATGGGTTGGGGCCTGGGCTAAGCTATGGAAGGCTAAGACAAGATAAAGTTGGGTAATTTTCCAATTGAAAATGAGGTAAACACTGCATGCAGTAATGATGTTGGAGTGAATTAGTTAATACATCCTCTTTCCAACACCAACCACTCAAGGCAAAAATCAGATCTGAAAATACATTTAACTTATTCAGCTACTGTTTCGTTCCCAAATATATAGTTTTCTCCATCAATTGGTCAATACATTTATATTTTTGCATTTACAATAATATGATTATAAAATATATTGAATTACCAGTCCATCCACACCATCCTGTAATTCTTCTATGCGTCATACCCTGAAATGAGCTGGGATGGAGTTTTTTTCAGGCAGAGAGGTGATGCATACCTGGATAAAAATAAATTTCTAATTTTAAAATACTTTCCGTAAAATATGTCTGCTATGTCTTAACCCCCAACCCTGAACCATCTACAAGTAAAGACTACACAGGTCCCAATCCTCCTGGACACACGTCCAGATACCTTCTCCTGTTCCCACCCTCATTCTCTCCTCAACTGGTCATTCTTCTCCCCTATGTATGACAGAGGATATAGACCAAGGCAATGTGACATGGCCGCCATTAACATGCTGCTGCAGCTCTGGTGTTTGGCACAGATGATTGGAGGTGCATCTGGGTGTTAATCTGAGTGCATCTGAACGTAGCATCATCATCATCAAACATGATGCCCATGTGAACAAAACCTCTATCAAACATGGCACCTGTCTGAACAAAACTCCTTCCCACGCCCATCCCTCACACAGAGTGACTGCTCTGTCCTCAAGGCTATTTCAGAACATTCATGTTTTTGGGAAGACGGGAAAAAGTGTTTTTTTGCTGCAGTGCACTTTCTGCTTCTCTCACCTTGTAGTCCAGATCCCTGACCAGCCTATTACAACAACCTCAGAGGATCCCTGACCAGCCTATTACATCAACCTCAGAGGATCCCTGACCAGCCTATTACAACAACCTCAGAGGATCCCTGACCAGCCTATTACATCAACCTCAGAGGATCCCTGACCAGCCTATTACATCGACCTCAGAGGATCCCTGACCAGCCTATTACAACAACCTCAGAGGATCCCTGACCAGCCTATTACAGCAACCTCAGAGGATCCCTGACCAGCCTATTACATCGACCTCAGAGGATCCCTGACCAGCCTATTACAACAACCTCAGAGGATCCCAGACCAGCCTATTACATCAGAGGATCAGGTCAGTCAGGTCAAATCATTTCTCCATAGAGAAACACTTCTATCTATATAAAACACTAGACACATTCTAAAGAGACACCGACCTCACCCTGACGGTAGACTCATAGGGATATACTGTTATATCTATAATCTATGGTATAAAAATATGCAGTCACGACTTAATGGACTGTTTTCATGGGGACATGCACATACTCCTTTGGGGCTAAAACTGGACATCTGACCTAAGGACAAAAGGCCACACTGGGGTGAGTTTTTAGCTAGCGTTGTTGGCTAAGGGCTTATCACTATGATGTAAGTATCTCTCCTGCTAATATGAATGATCATGTCCACACCACAACTCTTCAAGGACACTGACGTGTAACAATAGCATTGGGATAACTTTTTGGGATTACCATTTTTGAAAATGATAAAAAGCTTTTCAGCCAATCAGAAACCATAAACTTTAGACATTGCTTTCACTGATATGAAGAGAGCCTTAGGTGTCATTGGTCAGTGTGCTGACGCTAATATCGTGATAGTTACAGTTATCTTTACAGTTACCATTGGTCAGTGTGGACGCTAACATTGTTATAATTATCTTTGTAGTTATCACTGACACAAACGTTGTGATAGTTATCCTTATAGTTCAGATTGATCAGAGTGGACATTAATAGTGATAGTAATGATAGATATCTTTATAGTTATCATTGGTCAGTGTGGACGCTAATATTGTGATAGTTATCTTTATGGCTAACATTGTGATAGTTATCTTTATGGCTAATATCATGATGGTTACCTTTAGAGTTATCATTCCTGTTGTGAACGGCCACTAACTTTAGCTACCATCTTTGTTGATACCCTTGTGTGTGTATCCACATAATGACCATAAATGCAACGCTTTCCAGAAACTCACCCAGACTCATCTCTGTATCTTAAATCTTAATCCGACAAAAGTGTCCTCAGATTGTCACTGGGGGGGTTGGGGCCGTGCCTTAATGCAAAAGGGGTCAGGGGATCATCCAGTCTATCTCCGGATCATAAAACAACGTGTGACATGTGGCTCAAAATCAACCTGGTTCCTCCCACACAAACACCCACACTGCAAGAATCCATTCTAGCTAGCTAGCTAGCTAGATAAGTCAATTCAAAACAATAACACGATTGAGTGTTTGTGTGTGTGTGTGCGTGTGTTGTGTGTACATCTGATATTACTCAAAACAATAAAATAAATAAGACCTTTATATGCTCAGTATAACCCTATGAGAGGAAAGTAAACAGAAGGGAAAATATCATTGGTCAAAATTAGCTGCAATAAAAAAAAACAACAAAAACAACTCTGATTGGTCAGAATGTTAAAAGAAAATATCTGATTGCTCAGAATGTTTCAAAGAAGCGTGCTGCTTTTTGGGAACAGAATGTGCACAAGATATGCAAAATCATTTCAACACCACCATCCGTATCCTGCCACACAGCTGCAGTACTTATAACATCTCCATTACTATTTACAACTGGAGTTAAAAAAATAAAACCACTATCCGCAATCTCAGTACGCATTCCTCCCTCGGCCGGAGAAATGAAGTAAATAAAGCTTGAGAGAACGCAAGAAGAGAAAAATGAACAAAACAGAACATCAAAACTTGGCTCACTGAAGTGATCAAATGAATCCCATGCAAGAATGTACAACTATTAATCTCAACAGAATAGAAAGAACTAGTGGTCTGTAACAAGAGCAAATCTATGGCGACTAACGGCCTGCCACAATGAGATATACTTTAAATACTGAATGCACCTGAATTCAAGTATAACAATTACAATACGTTTACTTCTGAATATATTATCTCTGATACTTTTCATTTAAACCATATTTTTAACAGCTATAATTCTCCATGATTCTGTATACAGTCATAGTTGTTATTGCATTGTTTTTGCATATCTTGTGGTATGCAGGTATGCACCCACTCACTCACAAAGGAAACCCTGCACGTGCTGAACCAAACACACACACACACACACACACACACACACTCTAACAGGTCACATGCATGCCAACACAAGTTCGAACGCACATTCTTGTATTCACAAACACACACACACACATTCTTGTATGCACAAGCCAACAGACACACACACATCCACACACACACTCGCTCATGCCAGGTATGATCAGTCTGGCAAAACAACACAGCATCCTAGTGGAGTAGACCAACTGAAGTGGGGCAGCACAGACAGAGAAAGAGAAGCTACATGACTCTCACTGTGGTTTTTGGAGGAGGAGGGAGTGGCATCATAGTGCAAACCTTCGGCTGAGGTGTGTGTGTGTGCGCATCTGTGTGTGTGTGTCAGACAGAGGCCCAGAGTTTCTTCAGAGGCCTTAGCATACTGGGTTAAATGTCAATGCAGATGTTCTCTGTTTTATATGTGTGTGTGTGTGTGTCCTGATATCTTACAGGTGTACGCTTCTAAATCAGGTGGGTGTGTTTAGATCTCTCTCAGGTGTACAGGTGATTCTAAATCCTGCTCAGCTGAAGGCTCACACCACTGTGGACGCCACAATAAAAACCAGTAAACAAAAAACAAATAAACATGTGGTCTCCCGGTGATCAGTCAAACGTTTCAAAAGTGGAACCTGTATGTCTGGCGCGCTGTACTGACGGACAGACACACATCTCAGTCTTCACTGCAGGCTGCGCTAATCCCACACTACAACAGCACAGCTAGTTAGACTCTGAAACACCAGAGTTGCATAATAGATTGATAAATCTGTCTGAGGCTGTGGTAATGTGTGGTGGTGTGTGTGTGGTAGTGTGAACATACCCATGCATACAGGGCTACAGGTGAAGCAACCAGACACCCCATGTAAAACTAGAATTAGATTTATGAACAGAGTAGAATCATAATAATAATAATGACAATATTAATTGTGTAATAATGTGGTCAATAGCCCTGTGTCCTACATTAAAAAGTGTTTCTTAACTGAAACACTGTCCAAAGCTAAACCCTTCTCAGTCTCAGCATGCCTCTCTGAGCTCCCTGAAGAATGTTCTCTACATCAACTGTTGCCCCTTAAGCCCCTCCTCTTTCCCAGAATGCATTGTGTCATGTGGTCTAGCCACGTTTTGCTGGCCGTCAAAGGGGAGGAGTTGGAGCCACAGCGGGATGAGCGTGACGCTACCTTAGCGATACCTCAACATGAGGTTGCACTAGTGTTTCCATGACAATTACATGAGAGTGGTTTGGGAAGTCACAGCACACATCATCAGAACATCAACAACCTCTATGGCATAGGAGATAAACAAATAAACAAAACGAAACATTTAGACAAACAAAGAAACATTAAATCTCAGTAGTTCATTATTCTGAACAACAATCAAGAAAATGAGAGCAGCAATCAGAACAAGAAGCCTTGGAAGCAAGCCTGTCAGTGACACACCACCATTTGCTACTTCAGGTTACTGGCTGGTGCGTGGGATTCACCCAAGCGCACACACACACACACTCTTTGTGTGAAGAGGAAATAAATAAATAAATAAAATACAATCTGACACAGGCGTCTCCATCTGCAACACAGTCTCAACATGCGGTGGCCCAGAAGGGCACTCGTCAGCTCATACGCCTCCCAAGCCCGTCACAGCAAAACAACAACAACAACAACAACAACAAAAGCAGAGAGCGGACTGTAAGGGAAAGAAAGCAAACAAAAGCATGGAGAGGAAAGCAAAGGAAGGACCAGATCCCAGCACTGCAAAACCAGGGGAGGAGAGGAGGAGGAGGATGAAGAGAGGAGGAGAGGAGGAGGAGGATGAAGAGAGAAAGAGAGGAGGAGGAGGATGAAGAGGAGAGGAGAGGAGGAGGAGGATGAAGAGAGGAGGAGAGGAGGAGGAGGAAGAGGAGAGGAGAGGAGGAGGAGGATGAAGAGAGGAGGAGAGGAGAGGAGGAGAAGGATGAAGAGAGGAGGAGAGGAGGAGGATGAAGAGAGGAGGAGAGGAGAGGAGGAGAAGGATGAAGAGAGGAGGAGAGGAGGAGGAGGAGGAAGAGAGGAGGAGAGGAGGAGAAGGATGAAGAGAGGAGGAGAGGAGGAGGAGGAGGAAGATGAAGAGAAGAGGAGAGGAGAGGAGGAGAAGGATGAAGAGAAGAGAGGAGGAGGAGGGAGGGGTGATGTGGGATGCTGCTAGGTGCCCATGTCCACGCCTGGATGCACTGTTGCCATGCCAGCAGGCACAGATGGAGGGTGTGTGTGTGTGTGTGTGTGTGTGTGTGGAGGGTGTGTGTGTGTGTGTGTGTAGGGTGTGTGAGTGTATGTGTGGAGGGGGTTCTACCATCCTCTCATAACCCTCCAAAAGGAAGGCAGAGGAGGAGGAGGAGGAGGAGGAGGAAGAGGTATATGGCAGCAGTATAGGGGTGGGATGGACATCGGCAGAAAGCAGGGAACTGGAGGCTTGGGTGGAGATGGGTGGGGGCAGCATCATGGTTGTGTCACTGTTGGGTTGAACGTGACATGGCGACGTGACATGACACGACACGACGAGATTTGATCTGACCGCCCATGTCCTGATCAAGGTCCAGTCCGGTCCAGTCCAATCCGATGCTTAGCTTCTGAACCTCCTGAGTTCCTCCTGAGTGGAGGAGTGAAGTGGTTCTAGTGGCCCCTGGAGGCCATGTGAAGTACTGCGCCCTGCTGCCCCATGCCGTGCCTGTGTGTGTCCAGTGCCCCCAGCAACATTCACACATGTGGACCAACTAGCACAAACAAAGTTCCGAGCGGCCACGACAGCTAGCTAATGCACAACTGACAAATCTCAGTCAAAACACACACACACACAAACACACACACACACACATCCATTGCCACTCTTCCCCTGTGTGAGTGGGCAGGGACTGTTTTTTGCTTCCCTAATCCTAAAATCTATCATCTGCAGGGAATAAGAACTGTGAGGCACTTCAGAGACGCGCACACACACACACACACACACACACACACACACACACACGCGCATAGACATATCCTCACACAGACACACTAACAAGAGAGAAAACAGACCTCCTCTTCTCCATTCCCTTACTGTTGGCATAGTAGTCCTAAAATAAATATGTTTGAACTAAGAGTTTGTCCTATTGGCCGCCATAGTCAGGTCCAGCCTATCAGAAAAAGGAAGATTGCGAGGTGAGGTGAGGTGGGGCGGGTAGGCGGGTGGGTGGGGTGGAATTGTGGGGTGGCACCTGCCGACCCCGTCACACCCAGAAACACACTCCGTCCCCGCAGCAGGCCGGCGTCTCTCTCTCACACACACGTGCTCGCTGTGTCCCTACAGGCTGGTCACACACTCCATGTCCTCGTCCTCCAGAAGGGCGGCGGCGTTGTGTTGCCCCCCCTCAGCTCGGCTCAGCCCTGTGTCGTCCCCGTCCTCGTCCTCGTCATCCGCCAGGCTGTCCTCCCCCAGCAGCTCCTGCTGCTCCCCAGCGTCGGGGCTCTCCGGGGGGGATGGCTGACTGGCTGCGTCCCTGCAGTGGAGGAAGGAGAGCAGGTTGCCGTTGGGGCTGGGTTGTGTGTTGCCGTTGAGGATGTTGTCAGCGGCGCTCTCCATCTCTTCGATGGTCATGTCGCAGGCGTCCGCCAGCTCGTGCTTCGTCACCTCGATGAAGGACGGATCTTGTGCGAAGCGCCCGAGCCCCTCCGAGATCAACACCTGGGAGAGGGGGAGAAAAAACACTGTTTCCGACACAGGCATTTCAGAGGACAACTTTCCAGCCAGGGAGGGGGGCTTGACCAGAGCTGACTAGGTTTGTGCGTGTGCAGGTTGACTGCGTGTGTGTCTGTGGGTGTCAGTGAATATGTATGTATGTGTGTATGTGTGTGTGTGTGTGTGTGTGTGTGTGTGTGTGTGAGTGAAACTTACGGCTTCCACTAGGCTCCCTGCACTGCTGTGTGTGTGTGTGTGTGTGTGTGTGTGTGTGTGTGTGTGTGTGTGTGTGTGTGTGTGACTTACTGCCTCCACTAGACTCCCTGCACTGCCGTGTGAGAGCGAGGTTTGTGTGTGTGTGTGTGTGTATGTGTGTGTGTGTGTGTGTGTGTGTGTGTGTGTGTGACTTACTGCCTCCACTAGACTCCCTGCACTGCCGTGTGAGAGCGAGGTGTGTGTGTGTGTGTGTGTATGTATATTTGTGTGTGTGTGTGTGTGTGTGTGTGTGTGTGTGTGACTTACTGCCTCCACTAGACTCCCTGCACTGCCGTGTGAGAGCGAGGTTTGTGTGTGTGTGTGTGTGTGTGTGTGTGTGTGTGTGTGTGTGTGTGTGTGTGTGTGTGTGTGTGTGTGTGACTTACTGCCTCCACTAGACTCCCTGCACTGCCGTGTGAGAGCGAGGTTTGTGTGTGTGTGTGTGTGTGTGTGTGTGTGTGTGTGTGTGTGTGTGTGTGTGTGTGTGTGTGTGTGTGTGACTTACTGCCTCCACTAGACTCCCTGCACTGCCGTGTGAGAGCGAGGTTTGTGTGTGTGTGTGTGTGTGTGTGTGTGTGTGTGTGTGTGTGTGTGTGTGTGTGTGTGTGTGTGTATATTTGTGTGTGTGTGTGTGTGTGTGTGTGTGTGTGTGTGACTTACTGCCTCCACTAGACTCCCTGCACTGCCGTGTGAGAGCGAGGTGTGTGTGTGTGTGTGTGTGTGTGTGTGTGTGTGTGTGTGTGTGTGTGTGTGTGTGTGACTTACTGCCTCCACTAGACTCCCTGCACTGCCGTGTGAGAGCGAGGTGTGTGTGTGTGTGTGTGTGTGTGTGTGTGTGTGTGTGTGTGTGACTTACTGCCTCCACTAGACTCCCTGCACTGCCGTGTGAGAGTGAGGTGGTGTCCTTGCCCAGCATGGGGGGTACAGTGAGTGAGACGGGCCTTGGTGGGCGTGTGCGGGGGCCCGCGCTGTTGCCGTTGGAGTCGCTGTACCAGGGGCCGCAGTTGACGGAGGGCAAGCTGCTGTTGAGCTTCTCGTAGGAGGTGCTGCCCCCCTCCAGACGCAGGGCGGGCACCAGTGGGCACGCCTCTCCCCCCTCAACTCCCCCGCCCGGACTTGCCGGGGGCGTGGAGCAGAGGCGTGTGAAGAGTGTTGGGGAGTGACTCCGCCGCAGCAGGGGGCTCAGACCTGCTACTGCCAACGCCTGTGTGTGTGTGTGTGTGTGTGTGTATGAGAGTGTATGTGTGTAGGGGGGCATGTTTATATGTGTTTGTGTGTGTGTGTGTACATGGTGTGTGGAAAAGGGAGAGGGGGAGTGTGTGTGTGTGTGTGTGTGTATGAGAGTATGTGTGTAGGGGGGCATGTTTATATGTGTTTGTGTGTGTGTGTGTGTGTGTGTGTGTGTGTGTGTGTGTAAATGGTGTGTGGAAAAGGGAGAGGGGGAGTGTGTGTGGTGGGGGGTGGGGGGATGGGGGGGGGTGTATGTGTTTGTGTGTGTGTGTGTGTGTAATATGTGTGTGAAAGAGGGGGAGGAGAAAGTTATGACTATTATGGACAGACAATCAGAAAAGATTTATAAGATAACAGTATGTCTACATGTGTGACTGTGTGTGTGTGTGTGTGTGTGTGTGCACGCTGACCTGATGATGGACTAGATGTAGGGGTAATGCTGTCTTCTGAGAAATGTCTCTTGTCTGTCTCCTTAGGCACTCCAGGTGGAAGGATGACCTCCGACCTGCAAACAAAAGGAATCATAAGCACGTATGCACATGCTTGTATCTGTGGTAATGTTTATCTGTGTGTGTGTGTGTGTGTGTGTGTGTGTGTGTGTGTGTGTGTGTGTGTGTGTGTGCATGAGGAAATAGTGTTCCAGTTTGTGTGTGCGTGTGTGGCACTGATTGTAGCAGTGTGTGTGTGCTGTGTGTGAGTGGCAGTAAGTGTGCTTGTGTGGCAGTGAGTGTCTGTGTGTGTGTACATACAGTATGTGTGTGTGTGTGTGTGTGTGTCAGTGTGTGTGTGTTGTACCCAGGGTGGTGGGACACAAGAAGGCTCGTCGAGGAGATTGCCAGGGTCTCCTCTCCTCCCCGTCCTCTTCCTCCTCCATAGGAGCCAGCTGTTTACTCTCCTCATCCTGATACTCCAGCCTAGAGAGGGGTGGGAGCGAGGGATGGAGAGAGAGAGGGAGAGAGAGAGAGAGGGAGAGAGAGAGAGGGAGAGAAAGACAGAGGTGGAGGGAAGAGAGGGAGAGAGGGAAAAAGAGGGAGGGAGACAGGAGAGAGAGGAATGGAGGGAAGAAAAGAAGAGAGAGGGAGGAGGAGAGAGGGAAAGAGAGGGAGGGAGAGAGGCAGAGGGGAGGAAGAGACAGACACACAGAGGGGAGGAAGAGACAGACACACAGAGGTGGGGAAGAGACAGATGTCTAAAACCTCTATCTTACTACTACACCACAGACTGCCATTATGATCAGGCTAGAAAAAGTGTGTGTGTGTGTGTGAGAGAGAGATCCAAACGAGAGGTGACATAGGAGAGCATCTCCTGCGTTATGTGTGTGTCTGTGTGTGTCTGTGTGTGTATGTGTGTATATGTGTGTGTGTGTGTGACCTACATGTGGGGAGAGAGCATCTCCTGCTCAGCGTAATCTCTTTCATCATACGTCTCATCCGTGGACGCCTCCTCACGACGGATGATAGGCAATCGGCTATCACTGGAGTCAGAGCTGCTGACACACACACACAAACACACACCACACAAACACAGGTAGACAGACACACACACACACAGGCAGACAGACACAGAGAAATACACACAAACACACTCACGCACACATATACAAACACACACGCACACCAATGACCAAGCAGACAAACCAATACAAACGCAGACAACATGAAAAACACAAAGAGGAGAGAGGTGAGATCAGATGCATGAAAAAGCTATTTGTTTCTCTCCAGACATGATGAAGCGAACCAGAGCACACTGATTGGCACTAATAGACTACCAGCCATGAAGCTGTTCATTGGTTCTATTCTCCTCAGACATGATGAAGCAAGAATGAGCACACTGATCTACTTTAAGGCATTACCAGTGGCATCAGTGTCACCACCACCATCACATTCATCTGCTCTCTCTCTATTTACAACATCACTATCACCTAGCAACAGCAGCATCGCTTAGCAACAGCACTATCACCTAGAAACAGCAGCAGTAGCAGCAGCAGCAGCAAAAGGGGCTACAGAACTGCCAAGCCAGATGTCAGCCGCATCAGGGCCACAGCAGAGCCAAATGAGGGTGAGATGCTAGCCTTATCTGGGGCAGAGAGGCAGTTAGCAGATGACCCCAGAACTCATCCGCTCCAGATGGGGGACAGAGCAGTTCTAGAACCTTCAGCTAGCAGGGTGGATTATAGCACAGCTAGTGTGCACACACACACACACAGACACACTCATGGGTATCAAACACAATATGAGTCTGATGGTGGGATCATAGCAAAACCTTATGCTAACACACACGCACACACATATCCCAGCTACAGTGTGTTGTCAATGTGTGTGTGTCTGTGTGATAACAGCATAGCTATTATGCTAAAACAAGCTGCAACAAAGTAGGTGTGTTTAGCATGTTTGTGTGTGTGTGTGTGTATGTATGTGTGTGTGTGTGTGTGTATGTGTGTGTGTGTGTGTGTGTATGTGTGTGTGTGTGTGTGTGTATGTGTGTGTGGGTGTGGGTGTGTGTGTCTGTGTGTGTGTGTGTGTGTGTGTGTGTGTGTGTGTGTGTGTCTGTGTGTGTGTGTGTGTGTGTGTAATAACAGCCTTGTATGCTAGCTGCCAACCACAGAGAGAGAGCATCTGATGATAATGATTGCAACTGAAGCATCAGCACACACGTGGTGTGTGTATGGTCATAGCACAGCTATGAGTTACCATACACACCAACTACAGCATAAATGTGTGTGTGTGTGTGTGTGTGGGAGAGAGAGACAGAGAGAGAGTTAGTTAGATAGACAGATAGAGTAAGAGAGAGATCAGTTACATCATGTGTGTGTGTGAGAAAGGTAGAGACAGTTACAGAGAGAGAGAGAGAGAGAGAGAGAGAGAGAGATCAGTTACAGGTGGTGTGTGTTTGTGTGTATATATATGTGTGTGTATATATATGTGTGTGTATATATATATATATATATATATATATATATATATATATATATATATATATATATATATATATATATATGTGTGTGTGTGTGTGTGTGTGTGTGTTATCAGCACCATTCACTGGTGCTACACATGGACATACCGCAGAAAGGACTCATAGAAACACGTCCTGAGGAGCAGCAGTTAAGAGTTAGAGGAGACAGGGGAGAGGCAGTTACTCTCACAGGTGTGTGCGTGTGTGTGTGTGTGTGTGTGTGTCTGTGGGGACTACAGTAGGAGAATATGCTGCCCATAATTTTACTTTACTTTGTCCGTAAATCCAATCTGTACAACAAATACTTTTACTGTACACAGATGTACATAAATACACACACACACACTTACATACACATGTGCGCTAACACACACCAACACACCCTCGCACGCACACCCTCACACACACACAAATACACTTACACACACACACACACACAAATACACTTACAAACACACACACACACACACACACACACACACACACACACAGCCAGAGAAGGCACACACCAGCCAGAGAAGGCACACACACCTCTTTGGGGGGAAGCACCAGGCAGAGCGTGGCAGCAGGACAGGGGTGAGAGGCTGCCCGCTGTGCACACTGAGGCCGTCTACGGTGCTGATGGAGCTCTGGTTCTGGTTCTGGTTCTGGTTCTGGCTCTGGCCGATGACGATGCCGATGCCGATGCCCGTGTTGTTGGCGTTGTTGATGTTGGCGTTGGAGCCGCCGCTGGAGGAGTAGCTGCTCGGTGTGAAGGTGGAGTCCACCAGCTTCTCATGGGATGGAGACTCCTCCCCGCCAGGGCTGCCCGACTTACTGATGTGCAGCGGCCGCTGCGTGGCAAAGGATTGTGGGAAAGTGTTGCGGCTGTCCGCCTGGTGGTAGTAGTTGACATGGTTGCCAAAAAGGCCGCCTGATCTCTGTTGGAGTGGAGAGAGAGATTAAAGGGTCATAAACACACACACACACACACACACACACACACACACATATATATATATACACACACACAAACTGCTGTGCCCTTGAATAAGGCACTTAACCCTAAGTTGCTCTAGGAGAGACTGGCCCTGAACATCTGATGGTTGCCAGATTTTTGGATAAAAGCGTCTGCTAAATGCATAAATGTAAAAAAATGTAAATGCACACACACAGATATATATATACACACACACACACACACACACAGGTTTAAGGTTCAGTCATACACACACACACACACATAAACACACACACTCGGAGTGAGAGAGAGAGAAAGGTTTAAGGTTCAGATATACACACACTCATTTCGACTATTCATGCTTCACACGGACAGAGCAAAGCACTGTGTGTGAGTGTGAGTGCGTGTATGTGTGTGTGCGTTGCGTGAGAGTGTGTGTGTGTGCGTTTGTGTGTGTGTGTTTGTGTTTTGGAACTATACACTGTATTTATGCTTTTCAGTGGATGGAGCAAAGCGCTGTATGAGTGTGTGTGTGGATGCATGTGTGTGTGTGTGTGTGTGTTGATGAGGCGAGAGACAGATGTTTTTGCAAAGAGAAACATAAACTGCTACTGTGATTCATGCTTCATAATGGAATGAGCAAAGCACAGCTTGTGTGTGTGTGTGCGTGTGTGTGCATATGTGTCTGCATTTGTTGAGCAAGAGAAAAAGAGCTAGAGAGAGACAGAAGGGTTGGGTAGTTGGGTAGACAAACCTAAAGTGTGTGTGTTGGTGCTTACACAGTGTGTGTGTGTGTGTGTGTGTGTGTTGGGTACATGCAGAAACAGACCTGAATGGTGTGTGTTCCTGCTTACTTGAACTAATCTAAATTCATAGATGCTAAATGAATGAACAATATTTTATTAACAATTGTTTGGTAAATTGAGAAAAAATGGTGATCCATAATTGTTAATCTATCAATGCCTATAATCTGTAATCTATAATCTGTAATCCCATGGAATATTGCATCTGGGCGGCAGAGATACATCAGTTGTTTGTTCTGCTGTTTCGCTTTGCTACTGTTTCAAGGAAATGTCTTGAAATCTTGTTTCTGCAACTTTGATGGGCCAATCAGGAGACAGTTTGTTGCAGTCGGAGCGCTGTGTTGTGTTGATGGGTAAGCCACAGCAGAAGCGATGGCTTGGCACGTGGCTTGGCACACCGAGAGGAAGAGAAAAGAGTGTATCCAGCAGACCTTTACCCTGAAGATGTCATCCTCAGAGGCAGCACACACTGACTCCTTCATTGCCTTCTCCAGCTCCTCCTCCACCGTCAGATCGCCTGAGATCGCCCGCCGAATCTCTGGTCCCATATCATGCAGTGTCCGCAGGCCCGCCTACACACACACACACACATTATTAGACATTTCCAGCTTTGTATGGATTTGAATGTAATATATATATATATATATATATATATATATAAATATATAAATATATATATATATAGATATATATATATATATATACACATACACACACACACATACAATTATATGCATGTGTGTGTGTGTGTGTGGTGTGTGTTGGCTCACCTGCAGAGAGAGTGCTGTTTTGAATGTAATATATACACACACACACACACATATATATATATGCAATTGTGTGTGTGTGTGTGGTGTGTGTTGGCTCACCTGCAGAGAGAGTGCTGTTTTGGGTGGCACCTTTGCCACCAGGCCTTGTTCCTTCCTCTTCTTAAACTTGCGGAAATATTCCTGGATCAGGAAGGTGGCGTAGAACTTCCCAACTGTCACCTCATCATCTGACAGAGAGAGAGAGAGAGAAAGAGAGGGAGAGAGAGAGAGATGGAGGAGAAAAGAAAAGAGAATTCTCTTTGACTCAACTCAATATATTTGTATACTGTCATCCAAAAGGGTTTAAAAAGGGATTAAAAAGGGATTTAAATGTTGGATGCTTCCCTAACCCTTCTGCTATACCCAACCCCTCCCCCCGAGACAGCCCTGTCCTGTCCTGCTATGATCTACACTTCCTCCTCCTGACCTTCTGTCCTTGTCCTGACCAGGAACTCATAATGATGTCACTTCCTCCTCCTGACCTTCTGTCCTTGTCCTGACCAGGAACTCATAATGATGTCACTTCCTCCTCCTGACCTTCTGTCTTTGTCCTGACCAGGAACTCATAATGATGTCACGTCCTCCTCCTCTGAGCACCTCCACGCTCAAATACAGCTGCCTCTCCTGCTCCTTCGCTCTTAACCACATGAGTCTCAGTACACATCTGAGCTGCTTTGAAGTTCCACATTTGACCTTTAACCTTTGCACTGCACTGACCTCCAGCTGGGGGCACGACTTGGTCCAGCAGCTTCATACTGGTCCTCTTCCAGATCTTCTTCACGATAGCACGCAGTTCCTCATTAGCTTGTTCCAGGTTACCTACACACACACACACACACACACACACACACACACACACACACACACACACACACACACACACACACACACACACACACACAGACATGTCAATTTCCTGTCTGCTGGGTCAGGCTGTGGTAGAGTGTTGGGGCTCTTGTGTCTCCTGAGTCAGGCGTGCTCAGGCCTTCCTGTCTCACCTTCGGTCTTGATCCGTAGGGCGGTGCGTACCAGAGCAAAGAGGGTGGCGTTGAACATGACCGTGCCATCACTGTTGAGAGGCATGTTCATGGACACCAGACGCTAAAGGGACATACAGCATGGCTCATCAGCATAACAGCAAGTGTAGGGTGTGCAGGTGTGTGTGTGTGTGTCTGTACATCATTTACATACTGGTAAGTGCATGTATCTGTAGACAGTGTTTCAATGTGAGTGTGTGTGTGTGTGTGTGTGTGTGTGTGCTGTATCTCTGAAAACAGTGTCCGTGTGTGTGTGCGTGTGTGTGTGTGTGTGTCTGTGCAGGTGTGTGTGTGTGTGTCTGTACATCATTTACATACTGGTAAGTGCATGTATCTGTAGACAGTGTTTCAGTGTGTGTGTGTGTGTGTTGTATGTCTGCAAACAGTGACCGTGTGTGTGCGTGTGTGTGTGTGTGTGTGTGTATGTGTGTGCGCGCGTTTGTGTGTGTGTGTGCATGCGTGTGTACACTTAATGTGTCCAGGTATGTCCACATGAATGTGCTGCTTACCTTGCAAGACTCTTGCACTCTATGAGAGCAGAGCTTGTGTGTGTGAGTGTGAGCCAGTAAATGTGTCCGTGTGTGTGTGTGTGTGTGTGTGTGTGTGCTGCTCACTTTGCAAGCAACTCTATGAGGGCAGAGCTTGTGTGTGTGAGCCAGTAAATGTGTCCGTGTGTGTGTGTGTGTGTGTGTGTGTGTGTGTGTGTGTGTGTGTGTTGCTCACTTTGCAAGCAACTCTATGAGGGCAGAGCTTGTGTGTGTGAGCCAGTAAATGTGTCTGTGTGTGTGTGTGTGTGTGTCTGTGTGTGTTGCTCACTTTGCAAGCAACTCTATGAGGGCAGAGCTTGTGTGTGTGAGCCAGTAAATGTGTCCGTGTGTGTGTGTGTGTGTGTGTGTGTGTGTCTGTGTGTGTTGCTCACTTTGCAAGCAACTCTATGAGGGCAGAGTTTCCCGAAGCCAAGAGGGGGCTGGATCCGACGCAGGAGGGTCACCACGTCCAGATGCTTAATCCGACCCCTGAATAAACACACATCACACACACACACACACACACACACACACACACGTATACTCATAATTGCTTATAAAAAAATAACCTAGTGTGGTGCTGGTCGGGATGTTTTATCTGTCATGAGGGAACTACAAGAACTAAAGTGGGAGACTCTCTTGGCCTCTGTGTGTGTCTGTGTGTGTGTGTGTGTAAGTGTATGTATATGTGTGTGTGTGTGTGTGTGTGTGTGTGTGTGTGTGTGTGTGTGTGTATGTGTATGTGTGTCTGACTGAGTGTGCTCGTGTGTGTGTTTGTGTGTGTGTGTGTGTGGCAGAAGTAATGGGGAGACTGACTTGGCCTCTGGGTCATACTCCGCCCAGATCCTCTTGAACTCGTCAAGGTGATGTGGTCCCAGGATGGACCAATCACGCGTCAGATAGTCGAAGTTGTCCATGATGACGGCCACAAAGAGGTTGATGATCTGCAGACGTCAGATGTTACATTATCCATTAGACACACACAAACACACAAACACACACACACACACAAACACACACACACATACAAACACACACACACACACACACACACACAAACACACACACACAATTCAAACAAGTCATATGTTACACTAGCCATGACAAAAACAAACACACTCCTGCAGAAAAGATCTGATATGTCTCACACACACACACACACACACACACACACACATACACACACACACACACACACACACACACACACACACATACACACACACACACACACTCATCTCTCACCAGGAAGGCACAGAGCATGTAGAAGCTGACGAAATAGATGATGGCGAACTGGCTGCCACATTCTCCACCGTCGCTGCCCGAGGTGCCCTCCGCACCCTTCTCACACGGCTTATTGGGGTAACACGCCAACATGATCTCCTGCCACGCCTCGCCCGTCGCACACCTGCACGCACACACACACACACACACATCGATTCACAAACCATACCATGGAGTGGTTAGGTCACATGACAAACACCAACCACACACAAATGATGGAAACACACACACACACACACACACATAGATTCACAAACAATACCATGGAGTGGACAGGGGAGCTCAAAGAAGAAATCTAATCAAATATCATCACAGAGCTTAGATAACACACACACTCATACCCAGACACACACACACACACACACACACATATCCTAGAGGTGACATTAGAAAGGTACCTGGACATCAAAATGCAGGTTGGTGATGCAGGACCAGACGTCAGACAGAGATGTTCAACCAGTGTGTAGAACACAGGTGTGCATGAGAGAGGAGTGTATGAGAGGAGTGTGTGTATGATAGCCACAGGTGAACATGCGACAGTTCGGTAGTGAACAAGGCTGTATGAGGTAGGCATTTGGGATGTGTGTGTGTGTACATGCATGTGTGAAACTATGTATAAAGAAGCAGTGGTGGTGTGTGGCCAATTTTACAGAGGAGACATTAAAATAGCATGGAGCACAACTCCAATGTGATGT
Organism: Tenualosa thibaudeaui; assembly: GCA_027481765.1. Classification (NCBI taxonomy): domain Eukaryota; kingdom Metazoa; phylum Chordata; class Actinopteri; order Clupeiformes; family Clupeidae; genus Tenualosa; species Tenualosa thibaudeaui. The sequence goes on from JAIFZK010000082.1 coordinate 1,823,889, forward strand.
GAAGCCCTACGCATAAAGAAGAAAGACTACCAATGTTAAATTTGTAATATCTTGCAACAAATTATTCTAAAGTCCTCAACACATCGTTAATCAAAAAAAACTGAGTCATTGTCGCCATCCATCGTGACTAGTTCAACCCATATACTGTATGGTTACACCACTGACTGTATATAACGTAACATGCAGTCTATGGGTTCAACTTGTCTGATTGATGACGTACTGGTGAGGGAGGCACACTGAAGCTGGCCTCCTCATTTTTTTTATTTTTACTGTTTATGGGCCTTGATGAGCGTTCGGCGGCAAACCGAGCTTCAATCTGACTGGCCAAAACCTTTAGGTAGGTAAACCTTTAGGTAGGACGGCAGTATTAATTCATGCGAATAAACTAGGATAGAGCTGAGCACTGAAACGTAATGTAGGCTATAGCCCGGGGCACTGTTTTGCTCGCTACTCCAAAGACAAACAGGACAACAGTAAGTTTAACACAGCAAATTTGGAATCTAAAATGTTTGTTATTAATCTAAACTGAATATTTCTTTATTGAATATTTCTGAGACCACGCCTCCCTTGGCCTCCAGGAGAAAATGCCACTGGAAAGAAGGTATGAGTGCGTGTGTGTATTTGTATTTGTCTGGGTGTTTGTATGTGTGCATGTTTGTGAATATGTGTATGTGTGTCAGTGTGCATACGTGTGTGTGTGTGTGTGGGGGTTTCCTCACCTGAAGAGCAGGAGCACGGCCTGTGGGAAGGTCTGGAAGTTGTTGTTGCGGTTGATTTGGGTGTGGTCTCTCAGCGCTATCTTACCAAACATCTGCAGAGGGCCTCAATGGTTAGAGCAGCACACACACACACACACACACATACACATACACACACACACCGACACATACAAGCATTCCTCTCTCTGCCCCCACAACACACACACACACACACACACACACGCTGACACATACAAGCATTCCTCCCTCTGCCCCCACAACACACACACACACACACACACACACACACACAGACATAGGTGGACATATTGTATGTTCACCCACAAACATACGCCTACAGAACACTCGCACACACACACACACACACACACTCACGCACACACATACACACACACACACACACACACACACTCCAGTGGCTCACATAAAAGTGAAATCTGCACAAAAAGCCCTGGAGAAAACAAAGAAACAGGGAAGAAAAAAGGGCCAGGAGAGAGAGAGAGAGAAAGAAAGAGAGAGAGAGAGAGAGAAAGACAGAGAGAGAGAGAAAGAAAGAGAGAGAGAGAGTGAAAGAAAGAGAGAGTGAAAGAGAGAGACAGAAATGGAGAGAGGGAGAAAGGACGTGTGTGTGTGTGTGTGTGTTGAGCTTACCTGCATCCCAATGACGGCATAGATGAAGAACAGCATCACTATAAGCAGTGCTACATAAGGAAGGGCCTGGGAAGAGATACACACGTTAGACACTGCACACACACATTACACACACACACACACACACGCACACACACAGACACCAGCACCTCAACAAGCAATACTGAGGAGAAAATCATTTGACAGGAGCTCTTTGTGTGAGACATCAGGAGGCGTCTGTAAGCCCTCTCTCATCTTTGAGCTTGTGTGTGTGTGTGTGTGTGTGTGTGTGTGTGTGTGTGTGTGTGTGTGTGTGTGCGTGTGCGTGTGTGTGTGTAAGGGACAGGAGCTCTCTGTGTGAGACAGGAGGCATCTGTAAGCCCACCATCTTTGAGCTTTGAACTTGGGGTTGGGAAAAATCGCCTCCTGGTGCCTTGATTCAGTGTGTGTGTGTGTACATGTGTGTGTATGTGTGTACATGTATGTGTGTGTGTGTGTGTACATGTGTGTGTAAATGTGTGTGTGTGTGTGTGTGTACATGTGTGTGTGAGTGTGTGTGTGTGTGTGTGTGTACATGTGTGTACGTATGTGTGTACGTGTAAGTGTGTGTGTGTGTGTGTGTGTGTAAGACAAGGGAGAGCAAACACACGTCGGCATTAAGTTTTGATGGAGATTTACACTCAAATGATTTTTCGGTGTGTCTTTGTTGAGGTGTCGGCACACACACACACACACACACACTCCCTCCTGAGCTCCTGAGCTCATCCTTAAGTGTACAACAGAAGCGCTGATGGAGTTAAACAGCATGAAGGATGGAAGACTGGGAGCTTCTTATTGTCAAGCATCAGTTGGCCATAGTCCTCCCTTTTCACCGATTTCAATGTGTGTGTGTGCATGTGTGTGTGTGTGTGTGTGTGTGTGTGTGTGTGTGTGCATGGGAACGTATACATGTATATACAAGTAGGTGTGTTTAAGTAAAAGTTCATATGTGTGTGTGTGTGTGTGTGTGTATTTAGCACTGAGGGTGTGTGTGTGTGTGTGTGTGTGTGTGTGTGTGTGTGTGTGTGACCCGAGTCTCCCCTCACTTGGAAGGACTTGATGAAGGTCCACAGCAGGGTCCGAATCCCCTCTCCTCGACTCAGCAGCTTGACCAGCCTCATGACGCGGAAGAGCCGGAAGAAGGTGATGGAGATCCTGGCGTTATCTTCAGAGTTTTGCAGTCCCTTTTGGCCCATGGCCATGCACATCACACACACACACACACACACACACACACACACACACACACACACACACAAGCAATGGTGTGCCACGAGAGCACATATAAGCACATCCACCCCATGCACAGACAGGTTAGTACACACACACATAAACACACACACACACACACACACACACACACACACACACATACACTCAGTTAATATGTGGCCAGCTGAGCGGTCACACACCACCACCAAACAGCACTCACAGTCACAGTGTAGGAGAGAGTCGGGTGGAATCCCAAGGCTGGTGGCTTTACAAAACACTGAAATGGTGCAGATGGAAACAACGCCCCCTAGTGGCAATGGACGCCACTGGCACACTGACTCACGGGGGTGCGGTGGGGGGTTGGGGAAGGGTCAGGACACACACACCATTGTGGTCAACTGACTTCATCTGGATGTCTCAGAGATGGACACAGGACACTGTGAGCAAGGCATGGACACACACACACAATGAAACAACAAGCTTTAGGGAGGAGCACACAACAGCATAGAGTTGTGCTTTGGTGTGTGTGTGTGTGTGTGTGTGTGTGTGTGTGTGTGTGTGTGTGTGACTGTGTAGCCTGAGTGCATGTGCGCTAGTGTGTGTAGCCTTAGTGTGTGTGTGTGTGTGTCTGTATGCCAGTGTGTGTATCCTTAGTGTGTGTGTGTGTCTGTATGCCAGTGTGTAGTCTGAGTGCATGTGTCAATGTGTGTGTATGTTTAACCAAGATGGTGTAAATGTTTGTGTTTTGGTGAGTCTATATAAGAGTGTGTGTGTGTGTTGTGCATTGATCCATCTGCAGTGTGTTTTTCTTAAAGCCACCAGCACTCTGTCCCAGGATGAACGCCCACCCCGCCGGAGGAGGCTGTGCCCAAGCAGGGCCAGCAGGGGGCGTGAGAGCCCACACACACAGAGAGAGAGAGAGAAGTATGACCATGTGACCACGGTGAGCACCAATGACAGCGTTCCAGATGACCATGTGACCACAGCAACTACCAATGAAAGCACACTGTTGAGGAGGTGGTGCTGAAACAGGGTGCTGGAGGAGGGGGTCAATGAGAGCATAGCAGCTGTGATATCAGCCCATAATGTTGGGGAGAGGGGGGCAGTTTATACACTGAAGAACTGATTGGACAGGGTGGGGGGGGTGATCACATGCTATAAGCCCGTGTGTGTGTGTGTGTGTGCTGATGAGGAGAGGTAGGGATGAGAGATGGGTGTGTGTGTGTGTTTGTATTGAAGGCGGAGGTTACCGTTGGTCCGTACCAAAGGTCTTACCGGAGTGGAGTGGGATGAGGACGACTCAGTAGTCGGCTTTAAGGAAAGACATACAGATCACAGCTATATCAGGCCCTGTGTGTGTGTGTGTGTGTGTGTGTGGGCGGGTGTGAGTGTGTTTGCTCTACATCAACACACATCACACATGCCTCCCTCGTCAACACAGAGAGACCGCTGGTGTGTGTGTGTATGTGTGCGAGCAAATCTATCTGTGTGTGAGTGTGTGTGTGCACCTTCAGGAAGAAGCACTTAATGTGACATCATACTTCAGACTGTGTGTGAGTTTGTGTGTGTGCATGTGTGTGTGTGTGTTACAGGCCTGTATAGCCATCCCTGTCTTCCTGCCACAAATACTGATGTTGGGGTGTGTGTGTGAGGAAGTGAGGGAGAGAGGAAGGGGTGGCTGAGAAGAATGAGAGTGTGTATGTGTGTGTGTGTGTGTGTGTGTGTGTGTGTGTGTGTGTGTGTGTGTGTGTGTGTGTGTGTGTGTGTGTGTGTGTGTGTGTGTGTGTGTGTGTGTGTGTGTGTGTGTGTGTGTGTGTGTGTGTGTGTGTGTGTGTGTGTGTGTAGAGACCCCAGTGTGCAGTGAGTGTGAGAGGAAACTAGTGGGGAGATGACACACACCTCATCAAGACCATCAGGCCAATTTGGAACACACAAGTTAGTCAATGAGATAAGACTTAGATTCAATATTTACTGAGTTCGATTAATGGCTTTAACACACACACACACACACACACACACACACACACACACACACACACACACTGAGTGTGTGAAAAAGCTATTATCTGAACTCTGTCACATCATATATAAATCTAGAGTGTGTGGTTAGTGTATGGCTCTACTGGGATCTAGAGTGTGTTAGTATCTCACTCTGTTGTATCATCTACAGTGTGTTAGTATCTCACTCTGTTGTATGATCTAGAGTGTGTTAGTATCTCACTCTGTTGTATGATCTAGAGTGTGGTAGTTTCTACAGTGTGTGACCTCTTGATAAATGCAGCAGCGAATGTGTGTGTGTGTGTGTGAGACCATGCTTTAGGGAACACAGTACGGCATGGTCTTTGTAAAATGCCAGCCAACCACAGTGTCTCAAAAAGATGGACTCAGCAGGAGTGTGTGTGTGTGTGTGTGTGTTTGTGTGTGTGTGTGTGGTCCAGAAATGCAGAAGTGGTGGAGTTTGATCAGTGAGGTTACGTGACGTCATGTAAGATCACAGAAGGTCATGTACAGTGGGATCATGTCATTTCATGTGAGGTCATGTGGGGTCATGTGAGGTCATGTGGGGTCAAAGGGGTTGTGAGGGGAAGGTTCAGCTGACACACGTCTGAGGTCAGTTATCCATCAGCTAACACATTTCATCACTAATCCTGCACACCAGGGAAACCGTGGGTAACACAGACTTCCTGTCCGCTCCGGTGAGCTTCACCTCCCTCCACCCAACACCCCTGAGAGGGACGTCAGAGAAAGAGCCCGAGTTGCTTGATTGCTGAGAGACACACTGGAGCCCTTTAGTGGGGAACTTTTCATAAGTTTTGTTTACTGTGGTTAATGAAATCCAATGCACATGCCTGTGTTTATTTCCCATGATGCTTTGTGTGCAGCAGCACTGGTGTGGGGGGGAGGACAGAGTCATGTGTTACCCAGCGATTCTACCGGTGAGCAAGAACAGAGAACAGAGGAACAAAGAACAGAACAGAACAGAGGACAGGAGAACCGAAAGACAACAGAGAGAAACATTCATATAAAGAGCAAGGTGCAGGGTGGGGTAGGGAGACAGTTCTGACAGGGAGGGGAGTTGGGGCGTTGGGGGTGGGGTACATAGGCATTCAGGGGTAGATGCAGGGTCAGAGCCCAGGTGAGCCAAACCAGGCCAAACCAGGCCAAACCGAGACAGACTGAATCTAGCAGAGCCAGGCGGCAAACACACGTGTCTAAAACTCTTACTGTCTGGCAAACAACATTCCATAACCACACCCCTGAGGAGGTTTTAAGAAGCTCCTGCTCACCGATTTAAGGGGGGAGGAGGGGTGAGGGTGTTGGGGGGGGGTTGAGTAACACTCGAGGAGAACCGATTCTTTGGGTGGATTGAGTAACACTCGAGGAGAACCGATTCTTTCTGATCAGCTGCCTAGGAAATGAATATCATCCGTCACACACACGCACACACACGCACACATGCTCATATCTGTGTATGCATATACTCTGGGTAGTATATGGATATGTGTGTGATTGTGTACACAATCACAGAGACATGGGTGTGTGTGCGTTCTGTTGCCAAGGCTTTTAGGAGGTTTATCTGTATGGACGGGTTAATTCAAGGGTTAATCAAGGGAGTGCAGAGGGTTTCTTAAAAATGGTGATCAGGGTTGAAGGTGAAGGGGTCATGACCCCTGACAGAAGATGGCCAAAGTCATGCGTGAAGGTCATTAGACGTGACAGGAAGGTTAACTCAACTTAGAAACCCAAACCAAAGTAAGATCAAACCAAACCAAACCAAACCAAACCAGGGAAACCTTAAGTAGAGACTCAGATTTCAAAGAGGACTGTATAGCCAACGCTGGGGTGTTATTCTGGCACTGGATAGGTGATCTGGCAGAATATAAAGTGCTTTTACCAGTATTGTCCCTTTGTCATCCAGACGTGATATCGTTATGGAAGGAGAGTAACAGATACTCGCCCTGCTAGAAAGTTTTGAGATCAAAGTCAATGTCTCTCTAGAGCATTCCAACACAGTGGAAAGCTTACAAATTGTACTTAATGATTATTACAGGTTTACAGTGAACTACAGATTAACCTATGTAACATATTTAGTAATAAACATTTCCTTTCATAACTCATCTAGTAAACTACAGATGTCCCTTTGTAACACGTTAACTAAAGGTGCCCTGCCAGACATCTTCATGGTATTTCAAATTATTCTCTGAGGTCTCCAAAGATGGAATGTAGATTTAGTTGGGCTGAAAGCGGTCGAAGGAGACCTTGACAATGCTGTATGCAACCTATTCAAAAAGCCCTAGTGTAAAGCACCTCATTTTTCCACCTTTCATAATGAGCTGTGCTCTGTTTTGCTGCTGCATGTCAATGTTGCAAGGCATGTTGAGCGAATAGGCTATTTACATTAGTTTGCCAATGTCAGAATTGCAAGGGTCGAAGAACTAAAAGTGTTGGAATATTATATAACATTACAAGACACAGACTATGATAAGAACATCAACCAATTGCTTGTAAACCAGCACTTTTACACTAGCCAACATAACCAGATAACTTCTTTGTTATTGCAAGGTTACTGTTACAACCACAGATTAAAACTTATGAAGTCTGTTGTATTCGCCATAGTTGACAAGTCATTCTTTTCTAAATGCGCTGGACACAGAAATAATAAGGGACTTTTTCAGAAATTTACTGCAGCCATTTGACCTCCTGTTATTCAGCTAAATAACTAAAAATGTGTTGCTGTTCTGTCTGCTATCTTTATTTTACATGTTTTATATTTATCTATCTATCTATTTTGCAGATCTTGCATAGTTAGAATGCATGGGGGGGGGGGGGGTACTAATCAAATTCAGTAGAGCATGATGGCAACAGTGCAGAGCTATCCACCAATGGCTCAAGCTTGGTCTATCTTCTGTAAACTCGATCAACTTTTTTAAATATCATATTTCAAAAACAACTGGCAAAACCGCTTTTGTTTGGCAGGGCACCTTTAACTAGACACTGCTGTAACTCTAAAGTAATCAGATTCAGATCTCAACACAAAACTAAAATCAGATTTTCCCACTGTCATGCCTTTACAGTAAACTAAGTAGTAAACTGTAAACTACAGTGAGTTGCCTGAGCTTTGCAAGTGGCCAGTTGTTCTGCACTGATGCCAGAACTGTGCAGTTCCCCGTGAGTGTGCTATACAGTGTAACCCATGCTGACACTAGGGTGAGGTCACTGGAGGTCAGAGATGAGAACAACCCAGGGTGGGACAGAAGGGGGGTGCAATGCAGTGCTCTAATCACTAGGGGCGCTAGAGTGTAAGGAAGAGGGAAGTAACAGGCAGGCAGGAATCAGAGGGCTACTTACGTTAGCCTCAGTGATAGCTATGTCAACAACGCTACCCACAACTATAAGGGCGTCAAATGTGTTCCATGCATCAACAAAATAATGCTGCATTGGGTGGGACAAAGAAACAGAAACAGAAAGAAAAAAAAACAAACAGAAAACAGAGAGACCAATAAGAGAGGGAAGGTTACATGTGAACAATTTGCTATCAGGTGTCCACTGGAAACAGCACTCAAACCAGGGCGGGAGATACTCAAAAGAAAAGAGATTAGAAACCAAAGCAAATGAGTCAGAGAGATGACCACAGGCAGCGACGTCCAGGGAAGAAAGAACAGTGCAGAGCGGAGCGGACAGATCAGATCAGACCGGACCAGACCCGGACCTGGACCTGGACCGGACCCGACCCCAGGGACCCGTCTGGACACCCAGCTGTTTGGTTAGTCACGTTAGTCACATAGTTAACAGCACGACATACCACAGCCTTGCAGAAAACACTCTCTATTTCTCTTGCTCTTCTCTCTCTCTCTCTGTCCTGTACTATCCTTCTGTTTTCATCTCCATAGCCCTAAGCTCTGTACCTCCTTGTAGCAGAACACTGAGATGTTCTAATAATGGTCGTAACCATGGTGACAACATCCTTTTGCTCCTAGAGACGGGGCGTTGCGAGATGGGTGTGGGAGAGGGGCAGATAAGACCAGAGAAACCCCAGGGGAAGAGAGGAGGACAGAGGACAGCGAGAGAAAGAGAGAGAGACAGAGAGAAAAAGGATGAGGGATGAAGGACAGGGAGAGACAGAAAGAGAGAGAGAGGGGTGTAGAAATATACTTACATTGATCTCACTCAGAATGACGTCTATTATGCTGCCAATAACGATGAGGAAGTCAAAAACATTCCAAGGATCACTAAAGTAACCCTACACAGACGGGGGTGGGGGTGGGGGTGGGCAGGGGGAGGGAGGGCAAGAGAGGAAGGTTAGACAGGTTTGAGACAGATGACGAGGGCTGGAGCTCAACTGGCCTCATCCGAGAGACCTCTGGATCTGGATCAGAACTAGCCCAAGACCAACTCAGGACAATATTTGGACATAGCTCAAGACCAGCTAAAGGCAGGCTCAAGACTGTTTGGGACAATCTCAAGACCTGCTCTGAACAAACTGGACAAGCTGAAGTTTAGCTAAAGGCTAGCCAAAGTCTAGCTAAAGACTAGTTAAAGGCTAGCTAAAGACTAACTAAAGTCAAGCTAAAGACTAGCTAAAGTCTAGCTAAAGACAAGCTAAAGACTAGCTAAAGGTTAACTCTAGGATGGCTAAAACCTTGCTCAAGCCATCTCTTGTCACTGCTAAGCCCCACTAGGGAGGACAAGACTTCTGTCTGACTTTTTCACAATGTCAGGAGAAGACCTTTGGTACATCTGCTGAAATCAGCTGAAGCTAGAGTGAAGTCATGCGCAGCTGCAGTGACCCCAGAAGTTTGATTAGCCTACATCATCAGATGAGTCATCCAAAGAAGATCATATTAGTACACTTCTTCTCAGGGCAGATCATAATAGTGCACTTAATCTAAAGTAAAATATTAGTGCACTTCATCTAAAGCGAACGATATTAGTGCACTTCTTCCTAATGAGACTATGTTAGTGAGTGAAGCGTTGGACCTATACAAAAAAAACAGTAACTCACAATGGGTCATTCTCCTGCTGGACAGAGAGATGTCTAGTTAGAATCCAAACTCCATCTGCTCATCCAGACCATCCCATACATTAACTGATCTGAACACAGACTGACTGAAATGAACAGAGCTTTAAGGAACCTGCTCATGCTAACAATGTTCCTGACTGTTCAAACTAACATCATTGCCATACAAGAGATCTTGCTAACAACACTGCTAACTGACTTTGCTAACAAAGGTTAAACACCATAAAACAATAGAACAGGGCAGTGCTGACCCACTGCAGTAAGTCTTTGGATTCACAGTTAATGTGCATGAGGCATGGGGCTCCTGGAGGTCAGGTGAGGACATCGCTGTGTGAGGAAATGAACGTTAAACAGGAAACAGGTTGACACTGAACACACCTGAGCACTGACTGCAGGAAACAACATGTCTGTTTTTAGAAAACCCACAATTTTTTCACTGCCGCACATCCATCCATCCAACTGCAGCACTGCAGTTTGTATCCTAAAGTGTGTCTTCAACATTAGCTTAGACTGTGCAAAAATGTGTGAATTATTATATGAATTTTGTATGGTTTTGCATGGTTCAGTGATTTAAAACTGGTATATTTTTTAAAGGGATTCCTGGCTACTAACAAGACTGACGTTGGCACTACTTAAACATGATTTTAACATACACACAATGTTTTATTAAAGGTTTAGAACATTGGTTCATTTATAACTGCTATTGTTGTAAAACATGACATCACCTGGTTGAATGTAATGAAGGTACAGCAATCAGGCAGTTGATGCACAGACACCATTTATACCAAACAGGTGAGACCAGGTGATGTCACCATTTATACCAAACAGGTGAGACCAGGTGATGTCACCATTTATACCAAACAGGTGAGACCAGGTGATGTCACCATCTATATCAACCAGGTGAGACCAGGTGATGTCACTATCTATATCAACCAGGTGAGACCAGGTGATGTCACTATCTATATCAACCAGGTGAGACCAGGTGATGTCACCATCTATATAAACCAGGTGAGACCAGGTGATGTCACTATCTATATCAACCAGGTGAGACTAGGTGATGTCACTTTTTACCCAGAAAGCATTGAGACGTAAACACAATGGCAGCCTACAAGCTCTACAGATGAAAGGATTTTCTAAATGTTTAACAAAAAAGAAAGCATTTTGAAAAAAAAAATGTTTAAATCCTGCTAGATATTGAGTAGCTGATACCAACATCAGTCTTCTAAGGCCAACATGTTTTACTAGCCAGGGATCCTTTTAAAGCACCCCTCGTTGCTGTCAAACATGCCTAAAACCTTTGCACATTTCAGTCATCTTGTATGCCCTTAGATACATCACAGGTAAACATTACCACTCCAGGGATGAAACCACAATATATTGTTTTTCAAAGCATATTAGTAGTTTACATGCAATAATATATATTCTCCATTTTACACAAAGATACATCAGATACATTAAACTCTATGACTTGGAATTATCTTAATGGAATTGTGTTAAACAGCCAAAACAGTGACATTCCTTAATTACATTAATTACATGATATAAAAAAGTTACACAGTGGTCTACAAACTACTGTACTGATAGCTGATACTGGATAAGAAGAGAGAGAGAGAGAGAGAGAGAGAGAGAGAGATCTCATGTAGTAAAATTGTTACACATGGATTTAATCCATGCATTCTACAACCTTAAAATATTTAGACTATTTTTATATTTAGACTAAATCCATATCAATTAATTATTGTCATTATCATTTGTGTTATTATTTTATGCCTAGGTCAGTGCTTTAACTGAGGTGTGTGTGTGTGTGTGTGTGTACTCACCTGAGGCTTAAAGGCAATGAATTAGAGGTGTGTGTGTATGTGTGTGTGTGTGTGCATTGTGTGTATGTGTGCACGTGCTTGCGTGTGTGTGTGTGTACATACCCGAGGCTTAAAGGCAATGAGTTTGAGGATCATCTCGACAGTGAAGAGCCCAGTGAAGAGCATGTTTAGAATGTTCATGGCATGGTTGAAAGATGTTGACTGCCCATGATGCTAAAAAAACACACACACAATTAGAAATCATGCTCCACCTCTTCAGTGTTCAATCAACACAAACAGAAGCAGAGAAACTTGAATATAAACACTAAATATGCACACACACACACACACACACACACACACTCACCTGCATGGCCAGGCATATGGTGTTGAGTAAGATGAGTGTGAACATCAGGTACTCAAAGTAGGTTGAGTTGACCACATACCACACCTTGTACTGGTAAGGGTTCTTAGGAATGTATCGACGCAGCGGACGAGCCTTAAGAGCGTACTCCACACACTGGCGCTGTTGCAGAGAACACACACACACACACACACACACACACAATTCTGCCAGATTAGCTAGTGTTTCCCACACCTATTCCACACCCCAGACACATACATACACACACACACACACACACACACACACACACACACAAACAATCCCACCAGAAAGTACAGATACCAGACACACACACTCACACACACACACGCACAGTCCAGTTCTGACCTGGTTTTTGTCCAGTTCACAGTTCTTGTACTCCTGTTCGCCCTGCTCCTGAAATGTGACGATGACGAAACCCACAAAGATGTTCATCATGAAGAAGGCGATGATGATGATGTATATGATGAAGAAGATGGAGATCACCACCCGGTAGTTGTAGATGGGCCCCACGTCCTCCGTGTGTGAGTCGATGGCCCGGTACAGCAGTCTAAAGGAGGCCAGAAGGGGGAGTCACACACAGATTAGGGGCAGGTCTATCAGGGGCCCAGCCATACAGGCCACTCATGAACACACACACTCTTTCCTCAAAGCCATGCTACTGCACACACACACTCTTTCCTCAAAGCCATGCTACTGCACACACACACTCTTTCCTCAAAGCCATGCTACTGCACACACACACTCTTTCCTCAAAGCCATACTACTGCACACACACACTCTTTCCTCAAAGCCATACTACTGCACACACACACTCTTTCCTCAAAGCCATACTACTGCACACACACACTCTTTCTTTACTGACATACTGCTCACACACACACTCTTTCCACAATGGCATAATGCTGCACTCACACACTCTGCTCACATACTCTTTCCTCAATGACATACTACTGCACACACACTCTTTCCTTACTGACATACTGCTCACACACACACACTCTTCCCACAATGGCATACTGCTGCACTCACACACTCTTCTCACACACTCTTTCCACAATGACATACTGCTCACACACACACACTTCTCACACACTCTTTCCACAGTGGCATACTGCTGCACTGCTCGCTGTATGGGACACATAGGGTGAAGCATTGTGAGGCTCTTTTTTGGTACAGAAACGATCTAGTGATGACACAGCCCAGGCTTCAGGCAAGTTGTGCAGTGAGTGGTGAGGCAGTATGGTATTTAGATGGCTACAGCTCCTGATGCCCCACATTTGTGAGGTTCAAATCTATAGTGCATGTGGGTTCACTCCAAGCCTTTCTCTCATTTGTGCAGACTATGCCCAAGAGAATACCCAAAGTTCATAGTGTTGTGATGTAAACACACAAGGGAGCCATGGAAACGTCAGTAAATAGCAGATGTAAACAGAAATGCTCCATGACTAGTGCTGTTAATGTGACGATTTGTCATACGTAATGTCTCGACCCTGTAATAAGCCATTTGAACACTCACAGCCTTGCAAAGTCAATGGCCCAGTCTCAACAGCCCCATTCTCAATGTCCACCTTTACAGACTCACAGATTCACACTGAGTTTGTGATGGTTTAAGGGTCCTGCTGTCAATCTGAAGAGCACAAAGGGCTTGGCTGCAGCCTTACTGAGCCCCTTCCTAAAGTCCCCTTCCTAAAGTCCCCTTCCTAAAGTCAGCATCGCATGCAGGCTTACTGAGCCCCTTCCTAAAGTCCCCTTCCTAAAGTCAGCACTGCATGCAGCCTTACTGAGCCCCTTCCTAAAGTCCCCTTCCTAAAGTCAGCACTGCATGCAGCCTGTGTTAGAGGGAATTACCCACATGGAACACCAGAGAAGCACAAAAATGACCACAGACTGACTTCAGTGCTGCACTGCTGCAATTTATTTATTTAGTTTTGCCAAGAGCTGTCATTTGATATAAAAATCTTACTTTTGACCAAAATGTCACACCCATATGGTCCTCACCCCTCGATAACATGCTTTTCAAGACATTGTCATCACAGATAATAGACTGTGAGGCTGTGAGATATAAATGCTTTAGTACAATGTGGGAGAGGATTACACTGCACTGCAGTATGTTCTGTGGTCACTAGATGGCGCCAGTTGTTCAGTTGTCAGATCTCTCTATTCATTGCACTTACTGCCCAAGCCCTAGTGACAATGGTAACCATGCTGTTGTGGCTGTTTTGTCTCCCCCTGCTGGTGCTGTTGGTGTGTTACACCTTAGCCTCTTGGAGATGCAGCTAGTGCAGATATAGGTGTGTGTCAGTGGTGTGAGAGTGGTGTGAGTCAGTACTGGTGTGTGTAGTGTTTCTACTTTGCTCCAGACATCTTCATTCAGGTGTTAATTTCCTGTATGGTCAGGAGGCAAAGGCTCCCCCTTTAAGTCCTGCCTCAGAGTTGGACTGTATTAATGCTTGTAGTTGTGCAGGTGTGTGTGTGTGTGCCATCTGTGCCCCCTGGGTTATGATATTTCCATTGCCTCAAATACTCTATTACCAGCTGATGTATGGAGACTCACCTAAAGATGGACAGAATGGGATGAAAAGAAGAAAAGAACAGCACAACCAGCAGCAGCAGCAGTATACTTCAATATCTATGGAGTGTGCACTAAATGTAGCCTAAGTGCACTAAATATAGCCTAAGTGCACTAAATATAGCCTAAGTGCACTAAATGTAGCCTAAGTGCACTAAATATAGCCTAAGTGCACTAAATGTAGCCTAAGTGCACTAAATATAGCCTAAGTGCACTAAATGTTGCACCACTTGACTCCATGATGAAACGTTGTTTTGTCTCACTATACAGTATATATGGCTGACATGCCAATAAAATCCACTTGACTTGGCTTGGCTTGTAGTCAAAAGAGTAATGAAGAAATGGAGAGACAGAGAGAGAATATGAACGAGTGAAAATTGGGGGAGAGAAAGAGGCACTCACTCTGGCCATCCCTCAAAGGTGGAGACAGAGAGAGAATATGAACGAGTGAAAAGAGGCACTCACTCTGGCCATCCCTCAAAGGTGGAGACAGAGAGAGAATATGAACGAGTGAAAATGGGAGGAGAGAAAGAGGCACTCACTCTGGCCATCCCTCAAAGGTGGAGACAGCAAACAGTGCCATCATTCCCTGCAGCACATCATCAAAGTTGAATTCACTGTTTTCCCAAGTTCTCCTCGCCCTCTCTGGCTTTCCCACGTTACCGTCCTTATACAGGATATAGGAACCCCTGTGTATGGACACACACACACACACACACACACACAAAAACATTTTGTTGTGTTCTGTGAGGTAATATATGATTTCCATGCTTGTGAGTTCATTGTGAGGGAGAGTATGGAGTTCTCACCTGCACTCTGCCTGGGTTTGCTTGGATGAGTCTGTGCACTTGTAGAATTTGCCCTAAGGAGCGACAGAGCAAAGACTTCAGGGAGAGGATGCATATGCACCTGCCTGCACACCAGTGGCGGCTGCTGTTCTTTCAAACAGGGGAAGCTCAGATTGGGCAATCAGCCATTTTGCCATGTAATAATTTAATTCTTCTTCAGAGTCAGGTTCTTTCAGGTTGTCACGATTTGCCATTTTAATTAAGTATTTTTTTATTATTGAAAGTTGTATTAGTTGTCAGCCTATAGATTGTAATATAAACTGTAATTGCAGTTGCATTTGAATGACAATGTAGGTACAGTCTACCCACACTCAGAAACAGTACGGTACTCAGTGTTGCCATATTACCACAAAGAAAAATAGATGAAGACTATTTTAAATGTCAAGTTGAACTTTAATTGGGATAAAGTTGAGGACAGGTGGACAATTTTCTGTTTCTTAGATCATATTTTGTGATTGGGGGAGACCCCACGGTTTTAATCTGGCGTGTTTGTACATCACCATACTGCATGCACAGATCATTCATCATTCATGCCTGTTTGTGGGAATCATCAGATCCCGAGTTCACCAAGCTTAGCAGCTCATCTGTCTCTTGTATCCAGCTCATCTGTCCCCTGTATCTCATATGTCCCCTGTATCTCATATGTCCCCTGTATCTCATCTGTCCCCTGTATCTCATCTGTCCCCTGTATCTCATCTGTCCCCTGTATCTCATATGTCCCCTGTATCTCATATGTCCCCTGTATCTCATATGTCCCCTGTATCTCATCTGTCCCCTGTATCTCATCTATCCCCTGTATCTCATCTGACCCCTGTATCTCATCTATCCCCTGTATCTCATATGTCCCCTGTATCTCATCTGTCCCCTGTATCTCATATGTCCCCTGTATCTCATATGTCCCCTGTATCTCATCTGTCCCCTGTATCTCATCTGTCCCCTGTATCTAATCTGTCCCTGTATCTCATCTGTCCCCTGTATCTCATATGTCCCCTGTATCTCATCTGTCCCCTGTATCCAGCTCATCTGTCCCCTGTATCTCATCTGTCCCCTGTATCTCATCTATCCCCTGTATCTCATATGTCCCCTGTATCTCATATGTCCCCTGTATCCAGCTCATCTGTCCCCTGTATCTCATCTGTCCCCTGTATCTCATCTGTCCCCTGTATCTCATCTATCCCCTGTATCTCATATGTCCCCTGTATCTCATCTGTCCCCTGTATCTCATATGTCCCCTGTATCTCATATGTCCCCTGTATCTCATCTGTCCCCTGTATCCAGCTCATCTGTCCCCTGTATCTCATCTGTCCCCTGTATCTCATCTGTCCCCTGTATCTCATCTGTCCCCTGTATCTCATCTGTCCCTGTATCTCATCTATCCCTGTAGCTCATATGTCCCCTGTATCTCATCTATCCCCTGTATCTCATCTGTCCCCTGTATCTCATATGTCCCCTGTATCTCATATGTCCCCTGTATCTCATCTGTCCCCTGTATCCAGCTCATCTGTCCCCTGTATCTCATCTGTCCCCTGTATCTCATCTATCCCCTGTATCTCATATGTCCCCTGTATCTCATATGTCCCCTGTATCCAGCTCATCTGTCCCCTGTATCTCATCTGTCCCCTGTATCTCATATGTCCCCTGTATCTCATCTGTCCCCTGTATCTCATCTGTCCCCTGTATCTCATCTGTCCCCTGTATCTCATATGTCCCCTGTATCTCATCTGTCCCCTGTATCTCATCTGTCCCCTGTATCTCATATGTCCCCTGTATCTCATCTGTCCCCTGTATCTCATCTGTCCCCTGTATCTCATATGTCCCCTGTATCTCATATGTCCCCTGTATCTCATATGTCCCCTGTATCCAGCTCATCTGTCCCCTGTATCTCATCTCTCCCATGTATCTCATCTCTCCCCGGTATCTCATATGTCCCCTGTATCTCATATGTCCCCTGTATCTCATATGTCCCCTGTATCTCATCTATCCCCTGTATCTCATATGTCCCCTGTATCTCATATGTCCCCTGTATCTCATATGTCCCCTGTATCTCATCTGTCCCCTGTATCTCATATGTCCCCTGTATCTCATCTGTCCCCTGTATCTCATCTGTCCCCTGTATCCAGCTCATCTGTCCCCTGTATCTCATATGTCCCCTGTATCTCATATGTCCCCTGTATCTCATCTGTCCCCTGTATCTCATCTGTCCCCTGTATCTCATATGTCCCCTGTATCTCATATGTCCCCTGTATCTCATCTGTCCCCTGTATCCAGCTCATCTGTCCCCTGTATCTCATCTGTAACCCTACCCACTCCCTGGTATAGAGTGCTCCCCTTGGCATAAAGGGTCGGAAACAGGGCAGCAGTAGTGGTGGAAGATAGCTCATCTCTCTCACACAAAACATAGTCGCACACACACACACACACACACACACACACACACACAGAGAGAGACTGGCTCATTGAACACAAGCAATGGAGAATTAAAACATGGGTTTTTGTGCTCATTTGCAAACTAATATTAACAACACAGAAAGTAAATTTGCTGAATTGTCTACATTCTGCATCACTGTCGTTCACTATCATCATCGCTAAGCTAGTAGCCTAGCCTAGCTGCATCAAACAGGAACAGAGTGCGATACAGAATGCTGTCAAACAAAGAGGTCCAACCCCATTGGTAGCTCGTCCAATCAGAGCTACCCTGGAAATTACATTTTTGCGGCATCAGACTGTATCAGTCCAATAAGCATTGAGCTTTGAGTTGAGCATAGTCCATAATGTAGTCCAGAGGTGGACTTCACTGTGTTGAATGAGCCAATGGGATCTCACTGGCAGAACTAATGTGTGGGTAAGGACCCGATATTACACTTCTGAATGA
Organism: Tenualosa thibaudeaui; assembly: GCA_027481765.1. Taxonomy (NCBI): domain Eukaryota; kingdom Metazoa; phylum Chordata; class Actinopteri; order Clupeiformes; family Clupeidae; genus Tenualosa; species Tenualosa thibaudeaui. The sequence continues at coordinate 1,841,983 of JAIFZK010000082.1, forward strand.
ATATTACACTTCTGAATAAATATTACACTTCTGAATGAATATTACACTTCTGAATAATGCAACCGAACATTTTATCCAACGATATTGATGTGAAGTGACAGTTCAAGTGACTGCACACTTTTTAACATGTTTTATCAATTTTATTTATGCATTTTTTGGTGACATTTTTGGGATGCAGAGCTTCCCCTAGTAGTTTCATAATAGCCGCCTCTGATGCTTACACACACAGTCACACACACACACACACACACACACACACACACACACACAGACATACTAGTGCAATAACAAACAAGTGTGTACACACACAAACATACACACACATACGTTCCAGTCCACACTCTTTCTCCCCCTCACCTTGAAGAGTTGTACTCCTATGCAGGCAAACATGAACTGCAGCAGAGAAGTGACTATCACAATATTCCCAATGGTGCGGATCGCTACAAACACACACTGGACCACGTGCTGAGATCACACACACACACACACACACACACACGCACACACACACGTACAAACACAAACACAAAATATATATGAGACAGTACAAGAGACATTAGTAGTAGACACATCATGACTTGCACATAGGATATACTTGTCAGGTGTGTAAATCTTTGTGCGTGTCTATGTGTGTGTGTGTTAAGACTTACTTTGAGGCCCTTGGCTCTGTTAATGGCCCTCAGGGGCCTTAGGACCCTCAGAACCCTTAGAATCTTCACCACATTAATGGCACTTGACCTGCAGCACACACACAGCTGTTAGTCTGAAACACACACGCACACAAACACACACACACTCACACACACACTCAGACACACACGCTCGCTCTCTCACACGCACACATACATACATACACACACACGTACATGCACATGTGCAGACATGCATGCACACACACACACTCTCACACAAATACATACACTCTGACATACATACAATACACACAGACACAAGCGCGCCAACACACACACACACACACACACACACACACACATTCATACACATACAGGCTCACTATGCTGTAATACTGAGTGAATGAAACTGATCATTTATCTGTGCTGTACACACATCCACACCTAGTTTAATGCCAACAGCACAGCAAGCCTGTGTGTGTGTACAACAACAAGCCCATCTCCTTTGGAGACAGTCACGTACTCACGCACACACACACACACACACACACACACACACACACACAAACATACACACAGACGGGGAGAGACAGGGTGCAGAGAGGGTATTAAACACACACGCCCCCCCATCCCCGGCCTCGCCGTGCCCTGCAGGTGATCTAACACACCTGCTTCTGTTGCCCAGGCGCTCCTGAGGGGCTGCAAGTGCACTATGACAACACACAGGTGTGTTAGAACAACAGACAGGTGAGCTATGACAGGAAGTCAGGAATGTTCAAGAATGTTACAACAGACAGGTGTGGAAGCTGAGCAGGGAGAAACAGTCAAGTGAGTTAAAAACAACAGTCCAACATGTCACAGATGTCAGGAGGGTCATAACAACAGTCAGGTGCGTAATTTCAACTGTCATAAGTCTTAAAACAGCAGTCAGATGTGCTATAACAACAGTCAGATGTGTTATTACATTATTAAAATGTTATAACAACAATAAGTTAGTTACTAAAACAATCTAATGGGTTATAACACCAGTTAGATGTGTGTTATAACACAGGTAATATGTGTAATGATAAAAGTTAAGTGTGTTACAACAAAAGGTAGGTGTGTAATGGCAGTCAAATGTGTTGTAACGATAGTCAGGTGTGGTTTTACAGCAGTCAGGTGGTGTATGACAGTCAGGTAGGTTAATAACAACAGTTAGTAATGCTATGATTTTATGAAGTATGTGTGAACATTTAGGCATGTGGTAGCAGGAGAGTAATGAATGTTAAAGCAGATGCGTCTGGTTTGTTATAACTACAGGCAGGCATTCCATGGCAGCAGTGAGGCATGTTATAGGCATGTTATAACCACTGGTAGATGTTCTATGACAGCAGTGAGATACAGTAAGGTATGTCTGGAAGCAGTCAGGTATGGTGGAGCAGCAGTCAGCTGTATTGCATCAATCACAAACAGTACGTTATGAGAACAGTCTAGAGAGTTCCATGAGCACAGAGAGCTAATGAACACACACAGCTCATGATTACAGTCAACTGCACTGTGGGGCACTTTCATCACAAGGCCCCAGGGCTGAACAGAGTCACACTACATGACATCACACTCCCCTCTGCCTCTGTAAACATCTGCACTTCAGGACTAGTGTGTTACTGTGTGTACTTCAAGAGTAGTGTGTTACTGCCTGTACTGTAGGACTAGTGTGTTACTGTAGGACTAGTGTGTTTCTGTCTGTGAGCAAATCTAGTCCATCTACTATTTGTACTGTATGTGTTACTCTCTGCAATGCAGGACTCGTATGTTACTGCAAGACTAGGGTGTATGAGTGCTGTTGGTTGGGGAGTTTGATAGTCTGGAGCAGAGGAGCCTCTAAACCCTGCAGGGACGGAGAAAGACACTTGGGGCTGGGGGGAGGGGTAAGAGGGGGTGGGGGGATTAGGGTGGAGGGGTTGAGGGGTGGAGGGGCGGCTGAGAAACTCACTGTATCCCAGAGGAGATGAGGGACACACTGACCACCACCAGATCCAAGATGTTAAAATAGTTACGACAGAAGGAGCCCTTATGAAGGAAGGCTCCATACGCCGTCATCTAGAGAGGAAGAGAGAGAGGAAGAGGAAGAGAGAGAGGAAGAGGGAGAAAGAGAGGGAGAGGGAGAAAGAGAGGGAGAGGAAGAGAGAGAGGGAGAGGGATAAAGAGAGGGAGAGGGAGAAAGAGAGTGAGAGACAAAAAGAGAGAGAGAGAGGGGATGCAAGAGTGAAAGAGACACTGATTAGCACATGACTCATATATCGTATACACACACACACACACACACACACACACACACACACACACACACAGACACACACACACACAGATTAGTAGTGTACCTTTACATACAGGGTTATATACTATA
>JAIFZK010000082.1:1850000-1862500 GCA_027481765.1 Tenualosa thibaudeaui
GTGTGTGTGTGTCCACACCTGGCAAGTTTCTTCCTCTCCTTCTCCTCTTCCTCTTCCTTCTGTGCTGAGGTCAGACTCTCGGCATCAGCCAGGTTGTCCACAGCGATGGCCAAGAAGACATTCAGAAGGATGTCTGTAGACTGGAGTCAGGGAATCGCAGTACACACTTATCTACTCACACTCACACACGCACGCTTATGAACACACAGGTGAGCACATACCTGTGAGCTTAGCAGGGCTGCCAACACCCCCATCCTTACCAGTTTCTCCGTGTTGCAGACCCACCATACCCGACCCCATATGTTTGTGCAACATTGTCAAATTGCAAGATCTTGTATGGAATGCAGTCTGGTCATATTCAACCACAACCTGACTCTCTCTCTATGTGGGAAGTTGAAGGCTAAAGTTACTGTTGTTTGTCGCTAGATGTGGCATATTTACGACTGACACGCCCCTACACACACACACACACACACACACACACACCCCAGATATTGGCAGGTATGACACAGACGGTTGTGTCAGTTGTATGTATGTAATAAATGATTTATTAAGTATCCTTTTAATATGTATATGTAATACATGCCTTACAAAATAACCTAATATTGCATAGGAATTACAAGGTCATGTTAATATGCCTTCTGGCTGATGTGTATGTAAATGTGTGTGTGTGTGTTTGTGAACATAAGTGTGTGTGTGTGTTTGTGTATGTGTGTTTATGTAATTGTATGTGTGTGTTTATGTGTGTGTGTGTGTTTGAGTGTGTGTGTGTGTGTGTGTGTGTGTGTGAGTGTGTGTGTGTAAATGGGTCAGAAGGATACAGTTTCCACAGATGAAGAGGATTATGAAGTAGATGCAGACCAGCATTCCTGGGAAGGAGGGACCTCCGTATGCCCTGATCCCATCATACATCACTGAGTTCCAGTCCTCTCCAGTCAGAATCTACACACACACACGCACACACACACACACACGGCAAAATTCTTCCATCAGCTCACTGACAAACACCACTTTCCTTTTACACAAACACACACACACAGAATTTGCATATTCTAAGACTGCAGAGGATCAAGGTCTTTCAGTTGGTCATTTCAATGCCAAGTGCCTTCATCCTGGCCACCGATTGGCTGTGCACCTGAAAGACGGTGAGCAGGGATTGGGGGAAGTTGTCGAAGGTGCTGCGTCGCGTCTCGTCAAAGTTGAACTTTCCGCCAAAGAGCTGCATGCCGAGCAGGGAGAAGATGATGATGAAGAGGAAGAGCAGCAGCAGGAGGGAGGCGATGGAACGCACCGAGTTCAGCAGAGACGCCACCAGATTACTCAGAGAGTTCCAATACCTGCATCGCCATGGCAACACAACACACAACACACCATTTAGCAGGTCACCAGCAACACAAGTTAAGCCGTCAGTTATGAAAACCACATGAGTCTGACCGGAGACAGTTGATCTTTGGTCTGACTGAGCAGACACTGGTATAACTACATTTCCCACAGTGCATTCTGTTTATTTAGTATGCTGTAATGCAGCACTCTGATGTGTGAGTGAATGTGACTGAGAGTGTGTACAGTTTGTACTCAGTCTCTCTCTTTCTCTGTGTGTGTGTGTGTGTGTGTGTGTGGACCAGAAAGCAGTCTTGCTGATGAAAATCAGAGGGTGACTTTGAAGAGTTGGCAGCGCCATCAGTCTCATCAGTTCTTGAATGAAACACACACACACACACACATACACACATAGAACGACCAAATCTGGCCTGACTGAACCTACTTAAAACAGGTCATGTTAGGTTGATGCACTCAACAACACCTAGGCAGGCAGAAGTTTCCACATACACACACACACACACACACACACACACCTGGTGATCTTGAAGATGCGTAGCAGGCGTACACAGCGCAGCACAGAGATGCCCAGCGGGGACATGATCTTGGTCTCCACCAGGATAGTCTCAAGGATGCCTCCACACACCACAAAACTGTCGAAGCGGTTGAAGAGCGACACGAAGTAAGCCTGCAACCCCAGACTGTACATCTTGATCAGCATCTCTCCCGTGAACAGGGCCAGAAGAACCTTATTTGCTATGTCTGGAGGATTGGAAAGGCACACAAGACACATGCAGTATGAGTGTGTGTGTGTGTGTGTGTTTTTGTGAGTGTGCACATTATCTTGCACCTTGGTGAGCTAGTCATGCTGTTTGTGGTGCTTGGATGTGATGATGATGTGTGTGTGTGTGTGTGTGTGTGTACACATCACCTTGCACCTCCGTGAGCCAGTCGGGCTGTTTGTGATGCTCAGAAGCGATGATGAGTGTGTGTGTGTGTGTGTGTGTGTGTGTGTGTGTGTGTGAACACATCACCTTGCACCTCCGTGAGCCAGTCGGGCTGTTTGTGATGCTCAGAAGCGATGATGAGTGTGTGTGTGTGTGTGTGTGTGTGAACACATCACCTTGCACCTCCGTGAGCCAGTCGGGCTGTTTGTGATGCTCAGAAGCGATGGTGAGTGTGTGTGTGTGTGTGTGTGTGTGTGTGTGTGTGTGTGAACACATCACCTTGCACCTCCGTGAGCCAGTCGGGCTGTTTGTGATGCTCAGAAGCGATGGTGAGTGTGTGTGTGTGTGTGTGTGTGTGTGTGAACACATCACCTTGCACCTCCGTGAGCCAGTCGGGCTGTTTGTGATGCTCAGAAGCGATGGTGAGTGTGTGTGTGTGTGTGTGTGTGTGTGTGTGTGTGTGTGAACACATCACCTTGCACCTCCGTGAGCCAGTCGGGCTGTTTGTGATGCTCAGAAGCGATGGTGAGTGTGTGTGTGTGTGTGTGTGTGTGTGTGTGTGTGTGTGTGTGTGTGTGTGTGTGTGTGTACACATCACCTTGCACCTCCGTGAGCCAGTCGGGCTGTTTGTGATGCTCAGAAGCAATGGTGAGTGTGTTGAGGAACACCAGGAAAATGACCAGCCAGTAGAAGACGTTGGACTTGACCGCTGCACGACACTTCCTGCGACAGAGCCTGTTCCAGCGCCGAGAGTATCGACTAAGAACAGAGAGGAGGGAGGAACAGAGGGAGAGATACAGAAAGAAAGGAGTGAAGAAGGGGATAGAGAGAGAGAAATAGAGGAAGATGAAGAAGGGAAGAATTGGAGGGAGTGAGAGAAGGAAGGAAAGTCAAAGGGAGAGAAAAGGATTGTCAGAGAGTGAGGGAGAGAGAGAGAGAGTGATAGAGGGAGAGAGAGAGAAAGAGGGAGAGAGAGGGGGGAGGGATAGAGAGGGAACAAGGGAGTGACAGAGAGAAAGAGGGAGAGAGAGAGTGAAAAGGATAGAGAGGGAGAGAGGGAGAGACAGAGTGAGTGATAGAGGGAGAGAGAGAGAAAGAGGGAGAGGGATAGAGGGAGAGAGAGAGAGAGGGAAAGGTTGAGAGAGAGAAGGAGAGAGGGAGAGAGAGGGACACACAGAGAGTGATAGAGAGAGAGAGTGAGAGAGAGGGACACACAGAGAGCGATAGAGAGAGAGAGGGAGAGAGAGGGACACACAGAGAGCGATAGAGAGAGAGAGGGAGAGACGTAAAAGGGAGTCAGTGAGTCACGCTGTGATGCTGTGACAGATTAGGCAGAAGTTCTCCCTGTCACTGGTCCATTCAGATAGTCTGCTCACACACACACACACTCACACACACACACACACACACACACACACACTCACACACGTACACACATTCACACACACACACACACTGTAGATTTATGGCTCTTCTCTGGACAGTTCATCTGGCAGTGTTCTGCGGAGAGAGGTGGAGGTCAACAGGGTTGGGGAGCTGTCATGACTCCTACTTGAAATGAGTCCCTGTCTGCTTTTTAATTGGTTAATCAGAAAGATGTCTCACTGCTGATTGGCTAAAGAAATGTCCAAATTAATTCATGATTGGGTGGAGAGCTCATTCCTGATTGGTCGAAGAAAAGCTTATATGATCATAATAGGAACTCTACTATTGTGTATATTACTACTTAAGGCACACTGTGATCAGTACATGAACACAACAGCATACAGGACAAACACACACAAACACACACACATATACACACACACACACAGGAGAACACACAGAGATATATGCACACAGATCCAGAATGTCAGTAAGCACATGGGAGGTAGGTTGGACGTAGAAGGTGCACCCCAGTCATATATGATGGCTTTGACTTCTACTAACCTGAACTTGGATTTGGAGATCCTATTTCTGCAACACAAAACAAAGTGTGCGTTAGACAGACACAACACAGACAAGACATTATGGAAGACTGTTGGGAGAGAGAGAGAGAGAGAGAGAGAGAGACAGAGAGAGAGAGAGAGAGACAGAGAGAGAGAGAGAGACAGAGAGAGAGGGAGAAAGAGAGAGAAAAAAAAGAGAGAGGGAGAAAGAGAGAGAGAGAACAGGAGAAAAAGAGAGACAGAGAGAAGAAGTAAGAAGAGGAGTCATAGGGAGGGGAGGGGCTGAGGTGAAACGGAGAGAGAGAGAGAGAGAGAGAGAGAGAAGAAGAGAGAAAAAGAGACAGAGAGAGAAAAAAGAGTGAGAAAGAGAGAGAAGGGAATCATAGGGAGGAACAGAAAGGAAAGATGTCACTGGCTGGTAGAAAGAAAGTGAGAAGGAAAGACAGATAGAAAAGAAAAGAGAGTAGAGAAAGCATCAGAAGAAATGGAAACAAAGCCAAGGAAAGGAAAGACAGACAGAAACATTCAGGAGATGAAACACTAACACAGTAATCAGAGAGAAAGAGAGAAAGAGAGAGAGGAGATGAAACACTAACACAGCAATCAGAGAGAGAGAGAGGAGATGAAACACTAACACAGTAATCAGAGAGAGAGAGAGAGAGAGAGAGAGGAGATGAAACACTAACACAGCAATCAGAGAGAGAGAGAGGAGATGAAACACTAACACAGTAATCAGAGAGAGAGAGAGTGGATATGAAACAATAATACAGTGATCGGAGAGAGAGAGAGAGAGAGAGAGAGGAGATGAAATAATAATACAGTGATCAGAGAGAAAGAGAGAGAGACAGAAGTGGGTATGTCTCTGCTGGAAACCACCCAGCCCCTGATCGATCCGTTTGGATGGCGCCTGTGTGGTGCAGTGTGTGTGTGTGTGTGGTGCAGTGTGTGTGTGTGTGTGTGTGTGTGTGTGTGTGTGTGTGTGTGTGTGTGTGTGTGTGTGCTCCTGTTCGTAAACTCACACCTCACTGATCACTGTCCAGCAGGCTGCTTCCCCCTGCTGAGAGAGACAGATCTCTGTACTCTCCTCTCCCCCACCCCGCACAACAACTACAGTGTCTGTTCAACACACACCGAGTGTGTTCCGCACGGCAGGCGTGGTGTTTTACAGCTCAGCTTCATTAGCCTCCTCTGGCAGCTAAACATCACACACACACACTTGTTCAAAGTCACTCATTCACTTTAAGCAAGACCAGAGCCTGATACAGGCTACACAAAGAGAGTTTAGAACCCATTCATAAACCGTCTCTGGGGTACAGTAGCATGAAGCTACAAATGTGTTAGGGCCGATTCATAGTCAGCGCAAGTACGCAAACGTCGCTATGGCAGCAAGCCTGCTCGTACGCACACGAGCACAAGCAGCGCAGTTTGACTATCACACACTTAGTTACGTCGCATTAGTAAAGTTTTCAATACACACTTGACGCATTTCAATACACACTTGACGTCCTTGTGTTTGTGTACCTTGTGTTGACTATGAATCAGCCCTTAGGCTAGCTCCACTCTCTCCTGACACAGGCTACAGTACCATTGAGCTTAATTCACTCTCTCCAGACACGGGTTACAATAGCTTTAGGTTAACTCCACACTTTTTTAACAAGCTAAAACAGCATGAGGCTAACCTCTCTCTTTCCTGTCACAGGCTACAACAGTGCTAGGCTAGCCTCACTCTATCCTGTCACAGACTACAACAGCGCTAGGCTAACCTCACTCTATCCTGTCACAGACTACAACAGTGCTAGGCTAGCCTCACTCTATCCTGTCACAGACTACAACAGTGCTAGGCTAGCCTCACTCTATCCTGTCACAGGCTACAACAGTGCTAGGCTAGCCTCACTCTATCCTGTCACAGACTACAACAGCGCTAGGCTAGCCTCACTCTATCCTGTCACAGACTACAACAGTGCTAGGCTAGCCTCACTCTATCCTGTCACAGACTACAACAGCGCTAGGCTAGCCTCACTCTATCCTGTCACAGACTACAACAGTGCTAGGCTAGCCTCACTCTATCCCTTCACAGACTACAGCTGCGTCAGGCTAGCCTCACTCTATCCTGTCACAGACTACAACAGCGCTAGGCTAGCCTCACTCTATCCTGTCACAGACTACAACAGCGCTAGGCTAGCCTCACTCTATCCCTTCACAGACTACAGCTGCGTCAGGCTAACTCAACTCTATCCTGACACAGGCTACAACAGCGATAGGTTACGGTGACCAGACAACCTGAGGAAAGTCCCTGATTTTGGTGGTGTGTCCCAGATAAAATAAAAGAAAACCCACTTTGTCCCTAATTTTTGAAGATAAAACATTACTTTATTGATACTGACTGTAGAAGTTTCTCAAGGAAAATTCAGGGAAATGTCTCCGATTTTCATCTGAGGTCAGGTCACCTTATGTTAGGCTAACCTCACTCTCTCCTGTCACAGGCTAGAATTAGGCTAGCTCCACTCTTTCCTGACACAGCCTGTAATAGTGCTAGGCTAACTTCAGCTTTGCATCCATGTGTTCAGTGAGGTGTTTCAACCACAGGGGGGCGTTGCTCCCAGCTGGACTGGGAACGTGACAGAGGAGTGAAAGAGCAGGCACAGGTGGACAGGTTTGCGCTGGCCTGACAGAACACACACACACAAAAACAGAAGCAGTGAGATGCATAAACACACAAACTAAACACTGACCACAGGAGTGCCACACATTTACACCTGTCTTGGCAATACACATTACGTGACTCAGCAGCCTCAAGACTCCAGCTGCTGCTACCGTGTGTGTGTGTGTGTGCATGTGCATGTGTGTGTGTGTGTGTGTGTGTGCGTGTGTGTGTGTTGTCAAGTATTTAGCTGCTGCTATCACCTATGTGCACTGTATGTGTGTGTCCTTCCATGACTTCAGCTGCTGTAGTGTGTTAGGTGTATGTGTGTGTTTTCACATTACAAAAATCCAGCTGCTGTATTTGTGTTTTGTGTGTGTGTGTGTGTGTCTTTCCATACTGTAGACTCTCAGATAAGAAGATGCTCCTCAGATTGAAAAAGAGAAGAGAAGGGAAAAAGAGAGGAGAAAAGAGGAATGGAATGAGATATAGTAATGGTAAAAAAGAAAGAGAAGAGGAAACAGATAGAATAGAGAGATAAGTACACATCTTCGAGGAAAGAGAGAGAAAGGGAAAAGAGAGGATGGGAGACGAAACTAAAAGACTACTGATAGACTGACAAAGATAGATAGATAGAGACTAAAAAAGAGAGGAAGAGAGAGAGAGGGAGAGAGGCAGATAGGGACTAAGAGAGAGAGAGAGAGATACAGGGATAGTGGGAGAGACAGATAGAAACAGAGAGAGAGGAAGAGAACGACAGACAGAGATAGATAGAGCCAGAGAGAGAGAGAGAGAGGCTGAGGTGTGACCAGAGAGCCAGGCTGAGTGGTCTGGCTGGAGGGGGGAGAGATGGGAGGTGAGGACTTACGCCAGGCGAGTGCAGCAGGTCTCTCCCTCTATGTCTCCCGCTGGGGCGTTATCCGTGTTCACCGACTCACTCTCCCCCGGGGGCATACTCACTGGAGAGACAGACAGAGAGAGAGAGAGAGAGCAGCAGATAAAGGACTCGCTCTCGCCCGGGGGCATACTCACTGGAGAGACAGACAGACAGAGAGAGAGAGAGCAGCAGATGAAGGACCAGAGCAGGAAGTGACACATCCCTGACCACAACATGGTTTACCTCTTCTCCTGTGCAGGTCCTCTCTAAAAAAAAGATCCACAGACACAGAGAGAGAAAGAGAGAGAGAAAGAGAGAAAGAAAGAGAGAGAGAAAGAAAGAAAAAAAAGAGCTGGGGAAGAAAGAGAAAGACCCACTAATTCACCAGCCCACTAATAGAGCTATAGACTTAAGTGAATAGTGCCAGATAAGAGAGTGGCTGAAAGTGTATGTGTGTGTGTGTGTGCGTATGTGTGTATATGTTCAGAGTGGTTCAAAGTGTGTATGTGTGTGTGTGTGTGTTCTGAGTGGTTGAAAGTGAGTTGAAGTGTTATTTTAGCCACCCAGCAGATTGGAGTTGCGCTGCGGTCTGCAAAAGTGTTTTCAAGCGCACACACACGCTTCGACACACACGCTTCGACACACAAGCTTCGACACACACACATCTGAAACAGAGCAACGGAGGAGGTTTATTTTTAAAACTGGCAGAACAGAGACACCCTGGGGAAAAACACACGTCCCAAAAATCACCAGTGGCTGGCTGACAGACAGAAAACACACACACACACACACACACACACACACACACACACACACACACACACAAGAGCGCACCATACTCAAGAGAGTTCTGGGAAAAGGTAGAGGCATTATGTTTTGCTAAACATAATTCTGGGAATGATCTGTCAGTCGCTTGTGTGTGTGTGTGTATGTGTGTGTGTGTGTGTGTGTGTGTGTGTGTGTGTGTGTGTGTGCATGTGTGTACCACAGAACTCCTGTTAGCGAAGCATAAACATAATAATCAGAAAAAAAGGTTACAACTTCTAAACTGAATTAAAATATTTTGATTGACAGTTTGTTTAACATCCAGTCCTTCATATTCCAGTCCTGCACAGCCAATCAGAGCACTGTTGGCCATCATGCAGCCCAAAGCATGCTGGGATATGTCTGTTAATAAACTCCACCCATTCAATCCCCCCACCCCAACAGACACCCACCCACACCACCCCTGATTCACACACACACCACCCCTGATTCACACACACACACACACACACCACCCCTCATTAACATACATACACACTCACACACACACTACCCCTCATTAACACACACACACACACTCATCCCCACCCCGCCCCCACATTAACACACATGCTGAGTGGCAGCACTGCAATGCATCATGGGTCTGCTCCCACTCCTGAGCTGGTGTCCTTAGCGACCGTCTCCAAGCACATGCCCTAGAATGCGTTCCATCCCTTAAAAAGACATGCCATGCTCTAGATAGATAGACCTCTACTCTCTCGCTCTCCCTCTCTCTCTCCTTCCATCGCTCTTCTTCCTTCATAATATCTCTAAACTATTTTTCTCTGCTAAACGTCCCTCTCTCTCTCCCTCTGTTGCTTGGGCTCTTTCTCTCTCAAGATACTTGTCTGACTTTGCTCTTCACTGATTTAAAACAACACTGGGTATCCACTCAGGTATTTCCACTGTTATACGAGCACTGAAGAAGTACTCAGTAAGCAGGTTTACACTCAAGGTCATTTGCATATTTGCATAACTTCAGATAAATAAAATGTGCTCTCTCATGGTTCTCTCGTTTCTTTTTCACTCAGTGACCTCAACTATGGGTTGAAATGTTCTAAATTCTACTCTAACAAGTTGGATGGAAACTGGGTTATTGTCAGTGAAATTGTAAGGAACAGACATCAGGATATGAGGTCAGCACTGGGACTGAATCATTCCATCGCCATGATTCTAGTGACCTGCCTCTATATGAGTGTGTGTGTGTCTGTGTGTGAGAGAGAGAGAGTGGCACCTCTAGAGGCAAAGGCCTTTAAAATCCCCCCCGCCCAATCAGACTGATCTAGTTCAGCTTCTAAACTTAGATCCAGGGCTGCTGTCATTGAGAGTGCTGCATCTGAGATCTGTCAAGGAACTGCACAGAACAGGTCAATTAATCAAGTCATTGTTCCTCGAGTACATTTGCTGTTGATGGGGCTTCACTTTGTCCCTGTTTTGTATAGATTTGCAGACTATTTATCTATCCGATGAAATTATATGATTGAAAATAAGATTTTTGTGTGTTTTATGTTACAGCCATCATTTTACTGTGAAATAAATATTGTTTGGGTGGGTGGGGCTGTTTGGGAAGGGTAGTGTTGTTTGGGGTCGGTGTTGTTTGGAGAGGGTGTTGTTTGGGATGGGTGTTGTTTGGGGTGAGTGTTGTTTGGGATGGGTGTTGTCTGGGGTGAGTGTTGTTTGGGGTGAGTGTTGTTTTGGATGGGTGTTGTTGGGGGTGAGTGTTGTTTTGGATGGGTGTTGTTTGGGATGGGTGTTGTTTGGGGTGAGTGTTGTTTGGGATGGGTGTTGTTTGGGGTGAGTGTTGTTTGGGGTGAGTGTTGTTTGGGGTGAGTGTTGTTTTGGATGGGTGTTGTTGGGGGTGAGTGTTGTTTTGGATGGGTGTTGTTTTGGATGGGTGTTGTTTGGGATGGGTGTTGTTGGGGGTGAGTGTTGTTTTGGATGGGTGTTGTTGGGGGTGAGTGTTGTTTGGGATGGGTGTTGTTTGGGGTGGGCTGCTGTCTTACTGGCTATAGTATGCTAAGGCCACTCTGTTGTCTTGGATTCCTGTTACACAACAATGAGGTCCAGTCAAACTATTTATCAATTACTGACTGGACGAGGGAAATTCTACGTATAGTTCTAGTTCTAGAATAACGTCAGGTCCATGTCCCATGTGTGCCCTCTCTAACATTAGTCTCTCATTGTAGTCTGTCCCCAAAGAACTCTATGAAGATACACAGAAGAAACATTTTTGTTTTAATTTGATTATTTGTGGGCGTGACCTACTGGCCAAGGCCGCAGACTGTCTGAAGGGTGGTTGGACAAAAATACAAAAGGAGGAAGAAGTGGGCGGGGAAAGTGAATGAACATTGCCAGTGATTGGACCATGCCCACACGCATGGCTGAGGTGTCCTTCACCAACTAACCAACCCCTCACTGCTCTCCATGTGACACAGCGGAGCAGCTGGCTGCCCACTGGTTAGTGTGTGTGCTTCACCTCACTATGTGTGTGTGTGTGTGTGTGTGTGTGTGTGTCACTAATTTACGGATGGCATAAATACAGAGACCGAATTTCCCTCATGGGATCCAAAGAGTATACACTGTATACTTAGTTGTTGATGAACTATGGCACCTCCATGTCTAAAACAGGAGGTCAGTCAGAAACTGTATCGTTTCCATGGAGTCATGCCTCCATCCTCAGCATGTGCTGCTGCTAGCAGTCCAGTGGGAGATGCTGAGGTGGGGCAGCACACCTGTGCTGGAGACACCTGGAGGGGGGAGCGCATAGCACATGCACACCGTCCAGGTATCCCAGCAGCCACCTCTGCAAAAGAGGTCAGAGTGACCTCTGCACAGGAGTCCACCAATCAGAACGACCTCTGCACAGGAGTCCACTCATAACAGCGACCTCTGCACAGGAGTCCACCAATCAGAGGCACTTCTGCACGTAAGTCCACCAGCAAGAGAAACCTCTGTACAGAAGTCCACCGATCAGAGCAACCTCTGCACAGGAGTCCACCAATCAGAGCAACCTCTGCACAGGAGTCCATCAATCAGAGGCACCTCTACACAGAAGTCCACCAATCAGGGAAATCTCTGTACAGGAGTCCACCAATCAGAGCAACCTCTGTATATGAGTCCCACAATTAGAGGCATCTCTGCACAGAAGTCCACCAATCAGAGGGAAGTAAAAACAAGCCAAGCGCTCAAGGGGACTCAAGAACCAATCAGGCATCACTCAGTCTCACAGAGCAAAGAAGTAGCCATGGTAGCAGAAGCACCCAAAGATTCCCATTCGGAATGTTCATTAGCTCCACATGCATGGACCTAGAATATTCCAAATATTAATCCATGATGCTGGAGGTCAATTTGATTGATTAATTGATTGATTGATTGTTTGATTGGAAAGAGTAACTGATGAGGTTGATCAGATTTGAACTACTGAACTAATGACCTCTGATGAGGAGCCCTGACTCCCCTCAAAAATACCTTCCTCCTTTGGGAGTGGGGGGGGGGGGGTATCTCATCATCTCAGAGGTGTGTGACCTAATGATGAAGTGGGGTGGATCAGAGTTTGGGGTTCAGAGGTCAAAGGTCAGGGTTGGAGGTTGGGTGATTGGCATGCACACGCACACGCCTTACGAAGGATGGCGGCTTTTTTCTTCACAGCTCCTCGGATGTACTGTAAGCGACGCCGCTTCCCTGCAGAACAGAGGGCATGGCTCAAACTAGAGTGTGTGTGTGTGTGTGTGTGTGTGTGTGTGAGCAAGATAAGGAAACCTGCAAAGACATATGTCCATACAGACACAAAAACTCATACATGTGTACATTCTCTTGCAAACTAAAACACAAACACACACAAAGTTACACAACATACACACACATCCTGACAAATCCTATGATCTGTTTCACTACTCTGTTATTGTCAATAAACACACAGATACATTCAGAAAAGCAACACGACACAACAACATGTCTTTGGAACTCCTTTTGGTTCTTCACAC
>JAIFZK010000082.1:1887500-1890000 GCA_027481765.1 Tenualosa thibaudeaui
TTTGATGCATATATGGACCTGTATGGACATGTTCATAGACTCTGTGTTAGAGGGCTGCAAATAGCCTAAACAAGAACTCAAAGCAGTTAGCAAAACAAAACACTGCTATGTGTCAGCAATCATAGGCAGTTTAGTATATGGAGATGGCAATGTCATCTGTATCCTTGATACACTTAACATCTGATTGTGGTTGTATGCCAGCATAGTATTTGTATTGATGTGGGAATTACAAGATGCTCTTCGTAAATATTTGGAGGCTGTGTTGCTTTTTAAAAAGTACTGGTCCTCCCAAATAAAGTAATCATATGTTCATATGTGTGTGTGTGTAAACACACTGGGATGCAAAGTTTAAGGCCAGAACCCTTCCATTCGAACTTAAATCCCTTTCTGATTGCAGTCTCTCTCCCCTCTGTCTGTCTCACACACACACAGAGACACACACAAACACACTCTCTCTCTCACACACACACACATCTGCTGGGTGCTCACTGGTAGCCGTTTCCATGGGGACAGAAATGGGCTACAGTTGCCGTGGAAACTGATGGTAGCATGGTGCATGTGGCAGGCAGCGTGGGCTGCTCCACCCCCTAGACACAAACCACACACACATGCACACGCACACACACACACACACACACACACTAAAAATCAAGACAAAGTAAACTTTTCTTATGAATAAGTCTAACAGTAGATTAAGTCAGTAGGATTAAGAATTACTATTCTGACTACAGACTAACTTGGAAACAACAATCTCATAATGTTGTGTGGCTGCTGTGTATGTCAGCTAGAAAACACAACACCAGGAGTGGTAGAAGAAGAAGAAGGAGGAGAAGAAGAAGAAGAAGGAGAAGGAGGAGAAGAAGGAGAAGAAGGAAGAAGGAAGAGGAGAAGAAGAAGGAGGAGAAGGAGGAGGAGAAGAAGAAGAAGAAGAAGGAGGAGAAGAAGAAGGAGGAGAAGAAGAAGAAGAAGGAGAAGAAGAAGAAGGAGGAGGAGAAGGAGGAGGAGAAGAAGAAGGAGGAGAAGAAGAAGGAGGAGGAGAAGAAGAAGGAGGAGGAGAAGAACGAGGAGAACGAGGAGGAGGAGAAAGAGAAGAAGAAGTCTTCAAGAAGATAGATGATACATAGATAGGTATAGATGTTAATGTAAACTGCTGCTTCCATGTGTTAGCTTAGACTGGTGTGTGTGTGTGTGTGTGTGCTCTGTATCACTAGTGGCTTCATGCAGATTAGCTTCGATTCCTCTCTCTCTCCTCCATCTCTCTCTCTCCTCCATCTCTCTCCTCCCTCCATCTCTCTCTCTCTCCTCCATCTCTCTCTCTCTCCTCCATCTCTCTCTCTCTCCTCCCTCCATCTCTCTCTCTCTCCTCCATCTCTCTCTCTCTCTCCTCCATCTCTCTCTCTCCTCCCTCCATCTCTCTCTCTCTTTCTGTCTGAGATGAGGGAGATGAAAGTGCTGTTTTATGGGCACCTCACTGAAGGACTTATGGCTTTGAACCCCCATCCCCCCACCCCCGCTCCCCACACACACACACACACACATCTATCAAGTCACCTTGTGTGTGTGTGTGTGTGAGTGCAGGTTGTGTTTTGGAGTGTCTATATGAGTGTGTGTGTGAGAGTAATAGAAGTGGCCTGAGGACACTGCAACCAATAAAACACACTTATAAAACATGACGACATGAAGGGACACTGTGTACTTAACCACAGACACTACACCCAATCACACACACTTAACCACAGACACTACACCCAATCACACACACTTAACCACAGACACTACACCCAATCACACAAACTTAATCACAGACACTACACCCAATCACACACACTTAACCACAGACACTACACCCAATCACACACACTTAACCGCAGACACTACACCCAATCACACACACTTAACCGCAGACACTACACCCAATCACACACACTTAACCACAGACACTACACCCAATCACACACACTTAACCACAGACACTACACCCAATCACACACACTTAACCACAGACACTACACCCAATCACACAAACTTAATCACAGACACTACACCCAATCACACACACTTAACCACAGACACTACACCCAATCACACACACTTAACCGCAGACACTACACCCAATCACACACACTTAACCGCAGACACTACACCCAATCACACACTTAACCGCAGACACTACACCCAATCGTACACACTTAACCACAGACACTACACCCAATCACACATACACACACACGCACGCATGAACACAAACACACACACACAAGAGGGAGAGGTGGGCAGACACACACAGACAAACAGAATATGCAGAAACTCAGCTTACACATAGAAACACATACATAAAGAACCAGACACACACACACACACACACACATATATATATATATATATATACATCTAGATATAAGAGCGGTGTGTTTGTAGGAATCTGAGAATGAGAGAGAGAAAGAAAGAGAGTGAAAGAGGGAAGAGATAAAGACAGAGAGAAAAAAGGGGGGGGGGGCAC
>JAIFZK010000082.1:1900000-1902500 GCA_027481765.1 Tenualosa thibaudeaui
ACACTTAACCCTCAGTTGCTCTGGGAGACTGGGCCTGATGTAAGACACTTAACCCTCAGTTGCTCTGGGGGAGACTGGGCCTGATGTAAGACACTTAACCCTCAGTTGCTCTGGGGAGACTGGGCCTGATGTAAGACACTTAACCCTCAGTTGCTCTGGGGAGACTGGGCCTGATGTAAGACACTTAACCCTCAGTTGCTCTGGGGAGACTGGGCCTGATGTAAGACACTTAACCCTCAGTTGCTCTGGGGAGACTGGGCCTGATGTAAGACACTTAACCCTCAGTTGCTCTGGGGAGACTGGCCCTGATGTAAGACACTTAACCCTCAGTTGCTCTGGGGAGACTGGCCCTGATGTAAGACACTTAACCCTCAGTTGCTCTGGGAGACTGGGCCTGATGTAAGACACTTAACCCTCAGTTGCTCTGGGGGAGACTGGGCCTGATGTAAGACACTTAACCCTCAGTTGCTCTGGGGGAGACTGGGCCTGATGTAAGACACTTAACCCTCAGTTGCTCTGGGGGAGACTGGGCCTGATGTAAGACACTTAACCCTCAGTTGCTCTGGGGGAGACTGGGCCTGATGTAAGACACTTAACCCTCAGTTGCTCTGTGGGAGACTCGCCCTGAAGTAAGACACTTAACCCTCAGTTGCTCTGGGGGAGACTGGCCCTGATGTAAGACACTTAACCCTCAGTTGCTCTGGGGGAGACTGGCCCTGATGTAAGACACTTAACCCTCAGTTGCTCTGGGGGAGACTGGCCCTGATGTAAGACACTTAACCCTCAGTTGCTCTGGGGGAGACTGGCCCTGATGTAAGACACTTAACCCTCAGTTGCTCGGGAGACTGGCCCTGATGTAAGACACTTAACCCTCAGTTGCTCTGGGGGAGACTGGCCCTGATGTAAGACACTTAACCCTCAGTTGCTCTGGGGGAGACTGGCCCTGATGTAAGACACTTAACCCTCAGTTGCTCTGGGGGAGACTGGGCCTGATGTAAGACACTTAACCCTCAGTTGCTCTGGGGGAGACTGGGCCTGATGTAAGACACTTAACCCTCAGTTGCTCTGGGGGAGACTGGGCCTGATGTAAGACACTTAACCCTCAGTTGCTCTGGGAGAGACTGGGCCTGATGTAAGACACTTAACCCTCAGTTGCTCTGGGGGAGACTGGGCCTGATGTCTGACACTGAACCCGCAGGTGCTCTGGGGAGACTGGGCCTGATGTAAGACACTTAACCCTCAGTTGCTCTGGGGAGACTGGCCCTGATGTAAGACACTTAACCCTCAGTTGCTCTGGGTGAGACTGGGCCTGATGTAAGACACTTAACCCTCAGTTGCTCTGGGGGAGACTGGGCCTGATGTAAGACACTTAACCCTCAGTTGCTCTGGGGGAGACTGGCCCTGATGTAAGACACTTAACCCTCAGTTGCTCTGGGGGAGACTGGGCCTGATGTAAGACACTTAACCCTCAGTTGCTCTGGGGGAGACTGGGCCTGATGTAAGACACTTAACCCTCAGTTGCTCTGGGGAGACTGGGCCTGATGTAAGACACTTAACCCTCAGTTGCTCTGGGGAGACTGGCCCTGCTGTAAGACACTTAACCCTCAGGTGCTCTGGGTGAGACTGGGCCTGATGTAAGACACTTAACCCTCAGTTGCTCTGGGGGAGACTGGGCCTGATGTAAGACACTTAACCCTCAGTTGCTCTGGGGGAGACTGGGCCTGATGTAAGACACTTAACCCTCAGTTGCTCTGGGAGAGACTGACCCTGATGTAAGACACTTAACCCTCAGTTGCTCTGGGAGAGACTGGGCCTGATGTAAGACACTTAACCCTCAGTTGCTCTGGGAGAGACTGGGCCTGATGTAACTGACAAATTGACAATTATGTAAGTCGCTTTGGATAAAAGCGTCTGCTAAATGCATAAATGTAATGTAAATGTGTGTGTATGTGTGTGTATGTGTGTGTGTGTGTATGTGTGTGTGTGTGTGTGTGTGTGTGTGTGTATGTGTGTGTGTGTGTATGTGTGTGTATGTGTGTGTGTGTGTGTGTATGTGTGTGTGTGTGTGTGTGTGTGTGTGTGTGTGTGTGTGTGTGTGTGTGTGTGTGTGTGTGTGTGTGTGTGTGTGTGTGTGTGTGTGTGTGTGTGTGTGTGTGTGTGTGTGTGTGTGTGTGTGTGTGTGTGTGTGTGTGTGTGTGTGTGTGTGTGTGTGTGTGTGTGTGTGTGTGTGTGTGTGTGTGTGTGTGTGTGTGTGTGTGTGTGTGTGTATGTGTGTGTGTGTGTGTGTGTGTGTGATAAGGGTAGAAGAAAGACAAAGAGACTCAAATTCCTCCACACAGGAGAGTCACCATCACAACAGTTACTGTAGCAACATCAGCAGCCATCTCAGTGGCAACCATGACAGTGGTGTGTGGTTGAAACCTTTTCCTCCTTCTCTCGGTCAGGTGATAAAGTACAAACACACACACACACACACACACACACACACAAGTAGAGCACA
>JAIFZK010000082.1:1925000-1927500 GCA_027481765.1 Tenualosa thibaudeaui
AGCAAAGTAGTCAAAGACCTCCAGGGCCAAGACACACACACACACACACACACACAAACACACAAGCAACTCAAGTATCTCAAGACCACTAGAACTCTGCACTTGCTTTTAAATTTGATCAGATCTGCTGAGCATGTAGGCTAGTCCTCACAAGCACACCTGCAAATGTAAATTTGACCTGTTTCACAGCCACTTACCTTCACACAACTTCATCCCTTTAACACACAACTTCATCCCTGACACATTTCTTAACATATTTCTCTCCACTCATTTACTAGTCATTTAGGCAACATATTTGTCTACAAACTACATGCGTTTACTAACTGTTTAGTCTACATATTTATTCTCAAATCTCACCTCTTTACTAGTTGACATATTTACCTCCAAACCTCACCCCTTCACTTAGTTGACATATTTTGAGCCAAATTTGTTTACTAGTCATTTAGGCAACACACTAATCTGCAAACTACATGCATTTATCATTTACATTGTATTGTATGACGTATTTATCTACAAACCTCACCCATTTACTAATGGATATGTTCACCTCCAAACCTCCTCTCTATAGTTGTTGACATGTTCACCTCCAAACCTCCTCTCTGTAGTAGCTGATATGTTCACCTTCAGCATACATCCTCTGCATCCATTTCCATTAGTGTGTGTGTGCTTGGGTATTTAACTCTTTCAGTGTAGACTATGTTTGTCTGTGTGTGTGTGTGTGTGTGTGTGTGTGTGTGTGTGTGTGTGTGTGTGTGTGTGTGTGTGTGTATGTGTGTTCCCTAGTGTTAGCATCCACCTCTAGGTTGTATAGCACAGCTAGAACCTACCCTACACTCACACACACACACACACAAACACACACACACGCACAGTCACACACAGGACAAGAGGGCCACAGAGGTTGTGTATCTGCAAGATCTTAGACATGCAGCACGACATCGTTATGGCGATGAGCTCTGACACGTCATGATGTATAAAAGGCACTTAACTGAATCAGATCGCATCGTCATAGCAACTGGCACCACGCCAGTACAGGGTGAGGGGGGAGAGAGAGAGAGAGAGAGAGAGAGAGAGAGAATCTGTAGACTGATAGTGTTTGGGCTATGCTAACATGAAGGAAGTCATGTGACAGATGTATAGCCATGTAGCCAGCCCAGATATGGGCTTGTTTGACTTGGCTGGCTCTTGGCTAACTGGGTGGGAATCTTATCTTTTGTTGGGCAAAAGCATACTTGTGCCCAATGAAAAAGTCTTATTGCCTCCTAGAATAGCTAGACAGCCCCATGTGACCCATCTCTGGTCATGTGACAGAGAGTGACGATGGCTAAGAGGTCTGGAGCTTGTTACCCAACAGTGTAGTTACAAACTTAGTTAGCTATGCATGTTAGCAACTTCGTAGGTCTATTTCCAACCACTGAAGATGCTAACTAGTAAGTACACACACACACACACACACACACACACACACACACACACAGGATGCTAACACAGGCAGACACACAAAGGATACTAACTAGTTAGCACACACATACTAGATGCTAACTAGATGTTAACTATGCTATTTGGACATTAACCTCTGGAAGCCTAGGAGAAACCCACCCTGCAGTAATCAAACTGAACTGTGTGTCATCACTCACACACACACACACAAACATTCATCAGAGACATGGGAGTGGTGCTGGAAATGGTGATAGAGGAAGAGAGAGGGAGAGGGAGAGGAGGGGGGAGGAGCAAAAGGGAGGGAGGCTTATTGCTATGGAGGCAGTTGCTAGGCAGCGGGTGCAGGCGGCTAACTATAGCCCAGACTCAGGCCAGGGGTGAGAGGAGCTCACACAGGGCACAAGGTGCAAGGTGCAAGGTGCACGCACGCACGCACGCACTTGTGTGTGTAACAGGTGTGTCTGCCTAAGGTTTATTGTGTGTATAGAGTGAGAGAGAGAAAGAGAAAGAGAAAAAGAGAGTGTGTGTGTGTGTGAGAGAGAGAGAGAGAGTTGAAAGAAAGTGTAAACCGATCATTGACGCAGAAGTACCTCTTGTCCAAAGGCCAAGTCAAGATCACCATGACGAGCAATGCATTGTGTGTGTGAGTGTGTGTGTGTGTGTGCCTCTGTTACTGTAATTCTCCAAAAGGGATGACCAAACTGTCTGATTCCAAAGAAAGATAATGTAGATTAGTTGATAATTATGTCATCTTTCTCTCCTTTCTCTCTCCCTCCATCTCTCTCACCCCTTCCATCCCTCTCTCCATCTCTAACTCTCTCTCCACCACTATCCTTCTCTCCATCACTCCCTCTATCTATCTTCCTCTATCTCTCTCTCTCCGTTCCCCTCTCCCCCCTCTTTCTCTCCCTCCCCCCCTTTCCCTCTCTCTCTCCCATTCCCCCTCTCTCTCCCTCTTTCTCTTCCTCCCCGTCTCTCCCCCTCTCTCTCTCTCTTTCTCTCCCTCCCCCATCTCTCTCTCTCTCTGTCTTTCTGTTTATCATTTTCTTCTTTCCTGTTC
>JAIFZK010000082.1:1942500-1950000 GCA_027481765.1 Tenualosa thibaudeaui
TGGTCTGCTTCTTGGGCTTGGCGTAGTGTTGGCGGCGGCGTGCGGCCGTGGAGCTGGCCGTGGTGGAGATGGGCGGCCCGGACGAGCCCATGAGCTTGGCCTGCCGCGCCGCGTCGATGGCCGCCTGCCAGGTGAGAGCGGCGCCGGCCGAGGGCACGTGCTCTGCCGCCAAGCCCACCACCCCGCTGCCCACCGCCACGCCCCCACCCACACCGCCTCCGCTGCCGATGGCAACATGCTCCCGCTCGTTCACTGCCGTCGTCACCGCCGGCAACGCCGGACTCGAGTAGTTGGAGCCTGTGGAGAGGGAGAGAGAGAGAGGGGGCGGGGTTACATGTCTGAGTGACAGCTCTAAAAGGGGGCGGAGCTGCAAGCACAACTGATAGGTTAGAGAGGAAACATTCACACACACACACACACACACTCGCTTTCTCACACACACACACAGGATGTGTAACATCCCACCATAACCCATACAATCACACTCCTCACAAACACACACCTATCATATAATTACAGTTATACTAAAGCAGCCTCGCTTTTCCACACACTCTCAAGAGAAGCAACTTACCCCCCACACACACACACATACACACACACACATAAACATACACATACACACTCACTATGGTCTCCTTACACTGAAAGGCAGATATGAAAGTGCATGAGCTCATGTCAAAACATATTAAAGGGTGTGTGTGTGTGTGTGTGTGTTTGTGACTAAACGACCAAGTCTCTCCTAGATTTCCTGTTGCAATGGTTCACTGCTGTTCCAGCTGGGCCTTGGGCCACAGACTAGAACTAGAAAATGAACAGCCAAGCTTAGGAGGTGTGTGTATGTGTGTGTGTGTGTGTGTGTGTGTGTGAGAGAGAGAGAGAGAGAGAGAGAGAGAGAGAGAGAGAGAGAGAGAGTATTATTTTCTGATGAAGTTATGAAATGTGAAATACGTCCCCTGATCTCGCCAGTCACACACACACACACACATACACACACACAAGCCTGGTGATTCCATGGCTCCTCCTTTGACGTGCAGCTCAGGTCAGGTGTTAGTTAGGTCAGGTGTGCAGCTCTTAGTTAGGTCAGGTGTTAGTTAGGTCAGGTGTTTGTTAGGTCAGGTGTTAGTTAGGTCAGGTGTTAGTTAGGTCAGGTGTGCGGCAGGTTAGGTGGAGGAGAGGACACACAGTTCTGTGACCTCATCCACATCATTTATTTATGCTTTATTATTTTTTAAATAGAGAATCAACTGGATTGTTTGGAATAAACCGGAACCCTTTTGATTTTATTTCAACTCTCTGTGTGTGTTTTTACTTTGAGTGTGTGTGTGTGTGTCAGAAGGCTCCCCATCTACCATGTGGCTTTGGACAACTGTTTGGACTTAAACAACGAACACAGAGAGAGTGTGAGTGTTTGGTTGAGAGAGTGACTGACACACACAACACACACACACACACAAGTCTGAGAATCTCATCTAATTTGTCAATTCAAACACATTTCCACTCGCTTGAAAACTTTCAGCCAATCAATTCTGATAGAGGGCAGGCTTTGTGTTGACTGACAGAGGAACACCATTAAGGCATTTTTGCAAACAGCCAATGGCTGATCATGACTGAGTCAGTGGCTTTTCTTTCCCATAGATATGGACGGCAAGTCTGGTTAACGCCTCCAGAATGTGTGGGTGGGGTTGGTGTGGAGGAGGACTCATAGTGGATGATTTATCCAGAATGTGTGGGTGGGGTTGGTGTGGAGGAGGACTCATAGTGGATGATTTATCCAGAATGTGTGGGTGGGGTTGGTGTGGAGGAGGACTCATAGTGGATGATTTATCCAGAATGTGTGGGTGGGGTTGGTGTGGAGGAGGACTCATAGTGGATGATTTATCCAGAATGTGTGGGTGGGGTTGGTGTGGAAGAGGACACATAGTGGGTGATTTATCCAGAATGTGTGGGTGGGGTTGGTGTGGAAGAGGACTCATAGTGGGTGATTTATCCAGAATGTGTGGGTGGGGTTGGTGTGGAGGAGGACTCATGGTGGGTGATTTATAATGCAAGTGAATAGAGAGACACTGATTCAGCTGGAGAAAATTGCTTAGTAAAAATAGATCACTAAGTAAAACTGAATAAAACTCATGTGAGATGATTTGTCTGATGATGACATGTTTGCTTGCTTAGAGCAATGTCAGTTTTCCATGGTTTGTTAATTCCAGTAACACTGTCAGAAGTGTCACGAGTGGACTCATCATTTATACTTCTTCCAATGGGCAGCCTAATTAGCTCAGTTTAGCAAGCTAAAGTTAGCTTCATATACATTGGTGATGAATAAAGATAGCGAATTAGCAAGCTAACAAAGCTAACAGCACCAAGATTGTCCTCCATATCTTGTTTGGTGGTGTACCAACTTGACAATGTACATAGGACAGTTTGAACAACATGAATATCTGAATTGCCCACTGAAATGAGTGAAATGAGTGAAGCTCCATCTAAATTGTGTTAGGTGTAACTATTAGCAGGGCACCTGATTTTGACTTGCAGCCAAAATGAACCTCTGTTTTTCCCACTATACCCACAAGGAGATTTTTTTGTGGTCGTATCGGGGCATTAACCAGACTTGCCATCTGTATCTATGGAAATATGAAAGAACTGCACACACAGCACTATTGGTTTATCTCATCACCCAGTGAAACCCCATTGGCTAATCCCATCACCCAGTGAAACCCCATTGGCTGATGTAATTCACTGTGAAACCCCATTGGCTGATCTCATTCAATCGGACACATTCTACAGACTGTCATGCAGTCAAACACATTTTATCCACTTGTGACTCACAACATTGATCATAAGTGTCAAATTGTAAACACAAATGAAGCACAAATATCAATTAAACACAACTGGTCCACACTGATCATACTGTTCCAAATCACAGACAACACAGGCAGCGTAAGTCAGCAGAGGGACGAGAGGGGGCACTTCTGAAATTCACATTTGGGCGACTACAGCCTTCATTCCACTCTGAAATTCACACAATTAAGAGAGAACAGAGAGAAAGAGAGAAAGAGCAAGGAAAAGAAAGAGGGAGAAAGGGAAAGAGAGAAAGAGAAACTGGACAAGAGGGATGGATTGATGCTTAAGATTACAGAAAGAGAGAGAGGGAGGGGGAGGGATGGATAAGGAGAGAGAGAGGGGGGGGGTGGATAGAGTGGTGTCTGAGATTAAAAAGAAAAGTACAGTGTAAGAGCCCTCTAATCTGTACCAGCATTCTCTCTAATAACATGTCAATCCATTCAACAGCACACACTCTCTCTCTCCCTCACACACACACACACACTCTCTCTCTCTCTCCCTCACACACACACAGACATACACACACTCTCTCTCCCTCACACACACACACACACACACACACACACTCTCTCTCCCTCACACACACAGAGACACACACACACTCTCTCTCCCTCACACACACAGACACATACACACACATGCGTACACGATTAATCTGAAGAGTAGCCTGGAATGACAGACGTGTGTATGTATACGTGTGTGTGTGTCTGTGTGTGTAACTGTGAGGGGGTCTTCTCCCATTTCTTAAAAGGTTAAAACTTCCAAAGCCGATCAGTATGTAATTGAATTAAAGTGAGTCCTCTGCATGAAGGAGCTCAGAAAAGCAACAATACGTGTGTGTGTGTGTGTGTGTGTGTGTGTATGTGAGCTCAGAGAAGCAACACAAGACAGGAAACAGCTTTTCTGCAACTCAGTGTCACCACTAAACCCTGTTCATCTCCTTGTACATTTGTGTGTGTGTGTGTGTGTGTGTGTCTGTAGTGTGTGTGTGTATGTCCACTTTAGACACACACACTGTGTGTTCATCAGGTTAGAGTCACTATCCCCTTCACACACCGAAAACACACACACACACACACACACACATGCCTGGTGAAGGTCCAGTGTTTATGGTCATGTAGGTTGTTGTTCTGTGATATGTGTATTGTTAGTTATGGGAAAGAGTGTTCTACACTGGAGACTCAAAATCAACTGTGTCTGACAGCTCAGTATTCAGTATGACAAGCCCTCACCAGAAATGAGCCTGCTTTCTGTCTCAGAAAACACACACACAAATACATCCACACACACATTTATAGGCATGCGCATACACACACACACACACGGATGTAAACACACACACACACGCATACACACACACACACATACACACACACATACACACACACACACACACACACATTGCCATGTTCTGCCTGGCTAAGCTCCTTATCCCTGGTGTCCCTGCACAAAGCAAACACTCACAGCCCCTATCGTATAATTAAAGGCCTCACACACACACACACACACACACACACAACACAGAGAGAGAGGCCTCAGACACACTGCACTTTAACACACACACACACAAACACAAAGAGAGAAGCCTCAGACACACTGCACTTTAACACACACACACACACTTACCCAAAGGCTAATATATTGTTAATGTTTATTGTATTTGTCTGATGCTTTTCCTCAAAGTGACATCCAAAATATAAACACTGAGTTCCTGATGAAACAGAATGATTGTAAAAGCACAGCACGTATGAAGCATCATGGACAGGAGGACTAGTAGCAGTCAACAGCTTTGCCAAGCCAAACATTGCCAAGTCCTGACCTAAATATCCATAATGTGTGTGTGTGTCCGTGTGTGTGTGTGAGAATGTGTCACAAAGACAGCATTGACTGCCAGGGATTGGAGCCAAAACACCTGTATATATATGTGTGTGTGTGTGTGTGTGTGTGTGTGTGTGTGTGTGTGTGTGTGTGTGTGTGTAGGGGGGATTTCAGAGAGGCAACAACACAATACAAGAGAGGATAAAGCTTTTCTGCAACTTTTCTGCAACTCTGTGTCACTGTGTGTGAGTGTCTGTGTGTGTGTGAGTGTGTGTGTCTGTGTGTGAGTGTCTGTGTGTGTGTGTGTGAGTCTGTGTGTCTGTGTGAGTGTCTGTGTGTGAGCGTCTGAAGCAACAGATTGTGTACACTGGAATTAGACACTGCTGAGGGCATAGCAAAAGCACCTATACATATAAGACACACACACACACACACACACACACACACACACACACAGTGCTGAGGTGGTGATTCCAGTCTGGGCTGCAGTCAAGGACAGACACTCAGGCCTGTCTAGTCCCTCATCACCACAACACACACACAGACAGCAGCCAATCAGCATGCACTCCTCACTCCTCTCTCTCTCTCTCTGTTTCTAGGGCACACACACACACACACACACACACACACACACTTTATACATGTCAGGTACACATGGGGAGTAGAATCTCATTCTCACCCTCTCTTGGTCCTTCTCCCTCACACACACACACTCACACACACACACACACACACAGACACACACACTCGCACTTGAGATGCACATAAATACAACAGATACATCAGATAACTTGAGCTAACTAGCAAGAGCTAACAAGACACACACAGACACACACATACACACAGTCGAACAAACACACAAACACACACTGCAAATGCAGTATAAACACAATACACACACAGGACAGGCAGGTATTAATAACTGCTTCATTAATATTCATCTCCAGTGGTCTGGGGCCAAAGTAACCTAGATATCATCCAGAGAGAGAGACAGAGAGAGACAGAGAGAGAGAGGAAGAGAGTGAGACTCTCTCTCTCTCTTTCTCCTTCACTCACTCTCTCTCTCTCTGTCTCCTTTACTCACTCCCTCTCCTCTCACTCCTTGTCTCACTCTCTCTTCCCCCCTTCTTGTCCTTCCCTACTCTCTTTTCTTGCTCTCTCTGCCCTCCCTCTCTTCTCCCTCTCTCTGCCCTCCCTCTCTCTCTTCCCCTCCCCCTCTCTCCCTCTCTCTGGCCTCTGTGAAAGTAACTGACTGACACACAGGTGTGAAATCATGTCTGCTGTTATCTGTTACACTTTGAAACCAGGCAACATGAAACATTTTCACTGTGCCCAACACCACTGTACCCAACACCACTGTACCCAACACCACTGTGCCCAACACCACTGTACCCAACACCACTAAACACCACTGTACCCAACACCACTAAACACCACTGTACCCAACACCACTGTACCCAACACCACTGTGCCCAACACCACTGTACCCAACACCACTAAACACCACTGTACCCAACACCACTGTACCCAACACCACTAAACACCACTGTACCCAACACCACTGTGCCCAACACCACTAAACACCACTGTGCCCACACCACTGTGCCCAAAACCACTGTACCCAACACCACTGTGCCCAACACCACTGTACCCAAAACCTCTAAACACCACTGTACCCAACACCACTGTACCCAACACCACTAAACACCACTGTACCCAACACCACTAAACACCACTGTGCCCAACACCACTGTACCCAACACCACTGTACCCAACACCACTAAACACCACTGTGCCCAACACCACTGTACCCAACACCACTGTGTCCAACACCACTGTACCCAACACCACTAAACACCACTGTACCCAACACCACTGTACCCAACACCACTAAACACCACTGTACCCAACACCACTGTACCCAACACCACTAAACACCACTGTACCCAACACCACTAAACACCACTGTACCCAACACCACTGTGCCCAACACCACTGTACCCAACACCACTGTACCCAACACCACTAAACACCACTAAACACCACTGTACCCAACACCACTGTGCCCAACACCACTGTACCCAACACCACTAAACACCACTGTACCCAACACCACTGTACCCAACACCACTAAACACCACTGTCACTCTCTATGCCAATCTGTGTGCCGTTCTCCAAGCCCTTCTATGTGCCAGTCTCTGTGCCAGTCTGTAGGCTGCAGCAGGCCTCTGCTGCCATCTCTAGGGACATTGTCTATGCCAGTCTTTGTGCCAATGTGTGTGTGTCATGCCAGTCTCTGTGTCCATCTCTATGCCAGTGTGTGCCAGTGTTTCAATGCCAGTGTGTGTGTGTGTATGTGTGCAAGTGTCTCAATGCCAGTGTGTGTGTGTGTGTGTGTATGTGTGCCTGTGTCTCCATGCCATTTTCTGTGTGTGTGTGTGTGTGTATGTGTGCCTGTGTCTCAATGCCAGTGTGTGTGTGTGTATGTGTGCAAGTGTCTCAATGCCAGTGTGAGTGTGTATGTGTGCCTGTGTCTCAATGCCAGTGTGTGTGTGTGTATGTGTGCCTGTGTCTCAATGCCAGTGTGTGTGTGTGTGTATGTGTGCCTGTGTCTCAATGCCAGTGTGTTTGTGTGTGTGTATGTGTGCCTGTGTCTCCATGCCATTTTCTGTGTGTGTGTGTGTGTGTATGTGTGCCTGTGTCTCAATGCCAGTGTGTGTGTGTGTATGTGTGCCTGTGTCTCAATGCCAGTGTGTGTGTGCGTGTGTGTGTATGTGTGCCTGTGTCTCCATGCCATTTTCTGTGTGTGTGCCAGTCTCCATGCTAGAGTGTATGCGTATGTCT
>JAIFZK010000082.1:1955000-1957500 GCA_027481765.1 Tenualosa thibaudeaui
CTCTATCCCTCTCTCTCCCTCTCTCTCCCTCTCTATCCCTTTCTCTCCTCTCTCCCTCTCTCCTCTCTCTTTCTGTCCCTCTTGCTCCTGCCCCCCCCCTTATCCTCTCTCTCTTCCTCTCTCTCTCCCTCTCTCGATCTCTCCCTCACTCCACTTTCACCCTCTCCTCTCTCTCTCTCTCTCTCTCAATCTGTCAGACACTCTTTGTCCATCTCTCAGTTGCTCTTTCACACTCTACCACTCCCATCTCTCTCCATCCAATCTCTCCTTTCACACTCCCTTACACACACACACACACACACACACACTTCAACTCTCTTCCCATCCAATCTATCCTCTTCCTCTCACCCTCGCCTGCCTTTCAATTACTACATCTCTGTCACCAGCGTGCACCTGCACACACACACACACACACACACACACACACATACACACACACAATCACACAAATACACAAAAACCTACGAACACACATCGTAAAAATATAAAATCAATTCTGCACATGCACAGAATAACAACCTTACATCACACATCAACATCTTACATCAACACATACATCTACACCTATATAATATATACACACCGTTATTCCAGCTCCCTGCGAGACACACACACACACACACAGGAGCACATTCTAAAAAAGCCTGATCAGAGATAAGCGTATTTTAGGCCCATTGTAGTCTGTGTGTGTGTGTGTGTGTGTGTGTGTGTGTGTGTCAGGTAGGGGTTACACTGAGTTAGTTGACAGAATAACCTCTGTTCATCTCTCTTTCTTTCTCTCTCTCTCCCTCTCTGTCTATCCCCTTTACTTCTAACTCACTCTTCCCCTCTCTCTGTTTTCCCCTCCTTCTTCCTTCTCTGTCTCTGTCTTTCTCTCTCTCACTCTTCCCTTCCTCCTCTCTCTCTCCCTCTCTCCTGTCAGATAAGTGTTGC
This sequence comes from Tenualosa thibaudeaui, assembly GCA_027481765.1. Lineage (NCBI taxonomy): Eukaryota > Metazoa > Chordata > Actinopteri > Clupeiformes > Clupeidae > Tenualosa > Tenualosa thibaudeaui. Next base: position 1,955,934 of record JAIFZK010000082.1, read on the forward strand.
AGGGTTTGTTTTCATGTCCCAGCATTCCTCCATCCATTACTGCCGGCTCTAAACAAAAGGTTGGACATAAACATTTAGACTAGAATGCCATCATAGCACTGAGGACACTCTATTTTAGGACCGCTGGGGAGGACAGGCCCCACAGGGGTGCTCAGTGTGTGTGTGTGTGTGTGTATGAGAGAGAGAGAAAGAGAGAGAGACAGAGACAAAGAAAGAAAGACTGTGTCTATGTGTGTGTGTGTGATTGTGTGAAGGAGAGAAAGTGTGTGTGTGATGAAGAGTATTTCTTATTGGCACGGGCTGTGATAAGAACCAGGCCACCCTCTGACCATTAGATTGAATGCCAACAAATACACACACAACACACACACACACACACACCAGGCCACCAGCATGCACACACATCATGCCACACACACACACACACACATATACTGTGTTTGTGGAATGGCACATTGACCTCTGCCTGACCCCTGAGCCATGGCACTACATTTCCCATGATGCCACAGGAGACCCTCCTCCTGGCCTAGCAGTGAGGAGAGACAAGGGGTAGGTTTGACTTGGCTGGCTGGCTGAAAGCTGTACATTCAGGGGGGCAATGAGGTTTTCTCATTGGACAAGAGTCTGTGATGTCACCTGACGTTGCCTAGGGGATGGGTTTTTGCCCAATGAAAATGTCCCACCAGCCAGCTAGTCGAACAAGTCCAATAAGCTGAAAAACTGTCTGACCGACCTGTGTGTGCATGTGGGTTTGTGTCTGTGCGTGTGCCTGTGTGTGTTTGAGTGTGTGTACGTGTGTCTGGACTTTATGATTTGCTTCCATAAATAACACAAGAACCAACTCGTTACACAAGATTTATCTTAATTATTAGATTTATCTTAATTACTTATTTATTTGATGTAGTGTAGGCCCTTCATCTCCAACACACCCCCATTACACTCAAATGAAAGCACCTGACCACAGGTGAGCTTGGTTGACCAGTGGGCCAGTCTGTGCACCAGAGCTCCATCACAGGTGTTACAGGTGCTCCAGAGTGCCTTGACTAAGTGTTTAATGTTCGTAACGGATTTTTAAAACTGTGACAGAAGACGGTCATTTTAACATGTTGTGAAAGGCTTGATCTTCAAATGAGATTAGGGCTACCTGTTGTGATCACCAATGAGATTAGGGCTACCTGTTGTGATCACCAATGAGATTAGGGCTACCTGTTGTGATCACCAATGAGATTAGGGCTACCTGTTGTGATCACCAATGAGATTAGGGCTACCTGTTGTGATCACCAATGAGATTAGGGCTACCTGTTGTGATCACCAATGAGATTAGGGCTACCTGTTGTGATCATCAATGAGATTAGGGCTACCTGTTGTGATCACCAATGAGATTAGGGCTACCTGTTGTGATCACCAATGAGATTAGGGCTACCTGTTGTGATCACCAATGAGATTAGGGCTACCTGTTGTGATCACCAATCTGCAGCAAAGTTTACGTCAATCATTAACCTGGGAGAAATGACAGTCTGCACCTGTCCAAGACTGAATGTGATGTGTTGATTGGTTTCCTTGAGAA
>JAIFZK010000082.1:1967500-1970000 GCA_027481765.1 Tenualosa thibaudeaui
TGATCTGCTTCTGCCAGTTTAAGGTGCGTTTAAGATGGTTGAAGACCATCAAACCAGCCACACCAGCTAGAAATAAACCGACTTAAAAACAACTGTTTTCATACCATATCTTGCTGGTTTAGCTGGTCAGCTAGAAATAAACCGACTTAAAAACAACTGTTTTCATACCATATCTTGCTGGTTTAGCTGGTCAGGCCACCAGGCTGGAAGTGCTGGTTTTGTCATCTTATCAAGCTGGCCTTGCTGGTTTGGCCAGCTAGTAAAACGAGAGATTACTGGTTAAGCTGCAATGACCAGACAGGCAGAATGAGGCAGAATGACCCTTTGGTAAAACCAGCTAAACCCAAAAACACACCTTAAGCTGGCAAAAAACTAGCTGGTAAAACCAGCTTCCACAGCTAAGCTGAATTTACAAGGAAGAGAAAAAAGAGGAGAGAGAGAGATTTGGAAGAGAAAAGAGAGAGAGAGAGAGAGATCTGGAAGAGACGAAAAGAGAGAAGGCACAGCTGACACGGAGAGAAAGACATGAAGCTGAAAGCGTTTATTTTTGGTTTCGCCTTTGAAAAAAATTGCAGTTTCTTTTGTCTTCCAAGACACCCCAGTTCCTGGAGGCTGAGCACACAAACACACACACAAACACACACACACACGCAATGAGCGGAAGGCTCTATACTCAGCTCATCAGGCCTTCCATCAGCGCTGCTACGGTAACCAGCCCATCTGAAGCCGATTGCCACGCCACCCTGACGCCACCCTGGGTCCTCCCATGTGACCCTGCTCTTGTGAAGGTCACCTTGGGCGAGACGCTGTGGCGCTGTACAGGTGCGTTTGACACACACACACACACACACACACAGAGGGAACTGTGCTGGCAGGTAATATATATGCTGCTGCTAACACCAGAGAAGCTGATGAAGCCATTCATCACGGCACAATTAAAACAGCCATACCCTATTCACACACACACACACACACACTCACTCGCACACACACACACACCAGACACAGTCACACACAATGCCAGACACACAGTTATCACGGCACAATTAAAACAGTCATGCCCTATTCACACACACACACACACACTCGCACACACACGCACACCAGACACAGTCACACACAACGCCAGACACACACTCATCACGGCACAATTAAAACAGCCATGCCCTAATCACAATCACTCTAAAAACCCTATCAGGCACACACACACACACACACACACACACAATTACAAAGAACGTCAGACACAGTCACACAAACACAGTCACCAAGCCACGCCCAGTTTACATCCACCATTACACCACTAGCACACTACACACACACACACACACACCCTAGACACATAATCACACACAACATCAGAAACACAGTCACACACACACACATACAGACGCACAGTCAGACACAGTCACACAGAATGCCATGTAGACACATAATCATAGTCACACGCACACATAACGTGCAATCACACACCACTTATGGCCACACACAACACACACATAGTCACACATAACACCTTACCGGCTACCATACAAACAGCCTCTCACACAATCACACATAATGATCCATAATCAGCAAGGGCATAACATACACACACATCACCACACACACATCCTCAACACAATCCCTACCTCTCTCAAGCTCTCAGACAAGCGTGCCATACACACCACCATGTTCCATGTTATGGAAGCACGCCATGTTACGCTAACCCAGTCAGACTAGCACAGAGAAGAGTCATGTTATGTTAGCACACCACACTTACACTAGTAGACAAGCAGAGTTGAGTCATGTTATTTTAGCAAACCACACTAACGAGATCAGACTAGCACAGAGCTGAGTCATGTTATGGTAGCACGTCATGTTACAGTAACCATATCAGACTAGCACAGAGGTCAGTTATGTTATATTAGCATACCATGTTATCCATATCAGACCAGTACAGAGCCAAGTCATGTTATGTTAGCACACTACGCTAACCTTGTCAAACTTGCACAGAGAAGAGTCATGTTATGTCAGCAAACCACACTAATCCTACCAGACTAGCACAGAGCCGAGTCACGTTATGGTAGCACGTCATGTTACAGTAACCATATCAGACTAGCACAGAGAAGTCATGTTATGTTAGCACACTACGCTAACCCTGTCAGACGAGCACAGAGAAGAGTCATGCTTGCAAACCACACAAATCCTACGAGACTAGCACAGAGCTGAGTCATGTTTCATTAACACACAACACTAACCATATCAGACTGGCACAGAGCTACACCATGTCTGTGAAGCCATGTTATGTGAGCACACCACGCTAACTCAGTCAGACTAGAGCTGATTCATGCTGTTACCACACTCAGTCAGACTAGCACAGAGCTGAGTCATGTTATGCTAGTGCACCATGCCAACCCAGTTGTACTAGAGCTGAGTCATGTTATGCTACCACACCACACTAACCCAGTCATACTAGAGCTGAGTCATGTTATGTAACACACCAACATATTAGGAGTTA
>JAIFZK010000082.1:1975000-1982500 GCA_027481765.1 Tenualosa thibaudeaui
TTGGGTGTCACCATCACTTTGGGTGTCACCATCACTTTGGGTGTCACTATCACTTTGGGTGTCACTATCACTTTGGGTGTCACTATCACTTTGGGTGTCACTATCACTTTGGGTGTCACCATCACTTTGGGTGTCACCATCACTTTGGGTGTCACTATCACTTTGGGTGTCACCATCACTTTGGGTGTCACCATCACTTTGGGTGTCACCATCACTTTGGGTGTCACCATCACTTTGGGTGTCACTATCACTTTGGGTGTCACCATCACTTTGGGTGTCACTATCACTTTGGGTGTCACCATCACTTTGGGTGTCACTATCACTTTGGGTGTCACCATCACTTTGGGTGTCACCATCACTTTGGGTGTCACCATCACTTTGGGTGTCACTATCACTTTGGGTGTCACCATCACTTTGGGTGTCACCATCACTTTGGGTGTCACTATCACTTTGGGTGTCACCATCACTTTGGGTGTCACCATCACTTTGGGTGTCACTATCACTTTGGGTGTCACTATCACTTTGGGTGTCACCATCACTTTGGGTGTCACCATCACTTTGGGTGTCACCATCACTTTGGGTGTCACCATCACTTTGGGTGTCACCATCACTTTGGGTGTCACTATCACTTTGGGTGTCACTATCACTTTGGGTGTCACCATCACTTTGGGTGTCACCATCACTTTGGGTGTCACTATCACTTTGGGTGTCACTATCACTTTGGGTGTCACCATCAATAATACAAGACCAGTAATTGCCATCTAATATTGATTGAGGAAAAATGCCCCAAGCAAGTAACAATGTTAACAAGCAGCCTAAGAGAGGGAGAAAGAGAGAGAGAAGGAGAAAGAAAGAAAGAAAGAAAAAAGAGGAAGAGAGAGAGAATGGATAGACAGAAGGTGTGATGTGCAGACTTTGTGGAGGACAAAGGGTTAGAGTGTGTGTGACGATATTTTAGTGCAACCCACACACACACACACTCTGCTGTATGTGTAGTAGAACATCTTGTTCTCGCTGCGTCTGGACATCCTGATCAGTGAGTGATTTATGAGTGTCTGACTATGTGTGTGTTTCTGTATGTGTGTGTGTGTGTGTGTGTGTCTATGTGTGTGACTGACGCATGTCTAATGCTGTGCTATTCCTCTACTGTTTGTCCTGGCAAAGATGTCCGTAAAGCTGGGACAAAATGTCCCTGTGCTATCTGTTGACCATCTTTACTCTCTTACCCATAATCCCCTTCCTGTATACCGCTAAGGACTGTGGGTAAAAGGTGTTTAATGTTCCTACTGTGGCATGGCTATTTCCATGGACTTTTTTTCTGTGTGTGTATGTGTGTGTGTGTGTGTGTGCTCTACTAGATTAATTGACTGGGCTAAAAGCATGCCAAGCATCCCAATATCTCCAGTGGGACAAAGCTAACTAGGCTAATAGCTAAGCTTCCTTATCTATCCACATTCTCTCCAGTCACATGAAGCTCAATGCTAAACAGAGTTGTCCATAACAGACAGGCTATCTATAGCTGCTGATCTCAACCCTAATGTAGAAAAGAAGTTTAAAAATTAATTGTCTTGAAGAAAGCTCTTTGCAATGGATCTATTTCATGAAGAGGGGTCACTCCCCTAAGCATTGATTTCTGATTGGTAATTTGCCTGGCATATTGATATCTCTCTGGAAAGTTCAACAACATGTCACTGTCACACCCAATGTCGGCGTGCGGAGGTGTGTTTGCAAAGAGTCAACATCAGTCTTGGTTCATCACTCTCCGTCTGGGCATAGCAACACTGCATTCGTCTGGGCATAGCAACACTGCATTCAGTGATTTGACTGGATTGTGTTCATTGATACATTCTGTAGGCAGGTGATAGAATCATCTTCCCATCAGTAACAGTCACAGCAGCAGATAGTGTGACAGGGGTCTACTGAAGGAAGCGTTAGCCGCACACCATATACACACACACACACACACACACACCTCTCACGCTAGCAGCAAATAAGAAGGAAGCATCCATAAGACAACAAGCTTATTCTAACCCCAACACTGAATCACAGCTTCATCACGATAAATAAAACATACATGCACACCCTAGCATACTTCAGTGAAGCCCTAAACTAATCCTAATTCTTATGCAGCGTTAAGAATAGGTATGGTAGGTAGAGTGTGTGTGTACTAGTACACACCACTAGCACAGCACACACCACTAGTACAGCACACACACCACTAGTACAGCACACACACCACTAGTACAACACACACACCACTAGTACAGCACACACACCACTAGTACAACACACACACCACTAGTACAGCACACACACCACTAGTACAACACACACCACTAGTACAGCACACACACCACTAGTACAGCACACACACCACTAGTACAGCACACACCACTAGTACAACACACACACCACTAGTACAACACACACACCACTAGTACAGCACACACCACTAGTACAACACACACACCACTAGTACAGCACACACACCACTAGTACAACACACACACCACTAGTACAGCACACACACCACTAGTGCAGCACACACACCACTAGTACAACACACACCACTAGTACAGCACACACACCACTAGTACAACACACACCACTAGTACAGCACACACCACTAGTACAACACACACACCACTAGTACAACACACACACCACTAGTACAGCACACACACCACTAGTACAACACACACACCACTAGTACAGCACACACACCACTAGTACAACACACACACCACTAGTACAGCACACACACCACTAGTACAGCACACACCACTAGTACAACACACACCACTAGTACAACACACACACCACTAGTACAACACACACACCACTAGTACAGCACACACCACTAGTACAGCACACACACCACTAGTACAACACACACACCACTAGTACAACACACACACCACTAGTACAGCACACACACCACTAGTACAACACACACACCACTAGTACAGCACACACCACTAGTACAACACACACACCACTAGTACAACACACACCACTAGTACAACACACACACCACTAGGCTGGGCTGAGAGCCAGCGCCCAACGGGAAGCACGGCACACACACACACAGACACACACACACACACACGGCACAGACACACACACACACACAGTAGCTTTCCACCAAAGACCACTGAGTACTGACCAAAATAGAGCAACATAATGCATTCCTATGGGACCTAACGTGAGTAGCTCTGCTCTGCAGTGGGAGTGTCACATTATGCCACACCATAACAACCTTTGACCTATGAGAGCTTGACTCCTGAGTCCTCATCAGAACCCCCATCCCCCTTCCCCTCCCCTTGCCAAACGTTTGTCTCTAAAACGTCTCTGCTTTCCTCCTCTCTGACTCCAAAGGCCCAGAGATCCTCAGGCAACACTTGAACTGTTTCCTCACACAGTCAAACTCCATTTGGTGTGGCGTTGGAAATCCTAGAAAACACATCATCACACACAGCACATAGAGAGGGGGTAGCCAAGAGCGCACACACACACACACACACACACACACAGCACATAGAGCGAGGGTAGCCAAGAGCGCACACACACACACAGCACATAGAGAGAGGGTAGCCAAGAGCACACACACACACAGCACATAGAGAGAGGGTAGCCAAGAGCACACACACACACACACACATCACACAGAGAGGGGGCAGCCAACGGCACACATACACACACACAGACACACACACACACACACACAGACACACATACACACACACAGCCCCCAGAGAGGCAGTAGCCAAGAGCTTCAGTACTGCAGACTTTTACACTACTTGCACTTACACACACACACATACACACACACACACACACACACACACACACACACACACACACACACACACACACACACACACACACACACACACACACACACACACACACACACACACACACACACTCCAGACTTTTACACTACTTGCATTTACACACACACACAGTCACACACACACACACATCGGACTTTTACACTACTTGCACTTACACACAATAATAATATATCCAATAATATGTATGGCAGTGTCTCTACCCATCATTTGGCCACTGATGTATACACAGCATTCCCTAATGAAGTCTCTGTCTGCAGCGCAGAATTCAGAGAAGACCGTCAGGACTACATTGAGGATAATGTTAAAACCACTTGAAACAAGTGGGCATGTAGCGTCTAAGACAGGTACACCCCTCTCAAACAGAACACCAGGGCAACTAAAACAGAATGCCAGGGCAACTCAAACAGAACGCCAGGGCAACTAAAACAGAACGCCAGGGCAACTAAAACAGAATGCCAGGGCAACTAAAACAGAACACTTGAGCAACTCAAGAAGAAACAGAACACCAGGGCAACTCAAACAGAACGCCAGGCCAACGCAAAACAGAATGCCTGAGCAACTAAAACAGAACACCAGGGAAACTAAAACAGAAGATTTGGGCAACTTAAGCAGAAACAGAACACCAGAGCAACCCAAACAGAATGCCTGGGTAACTCAAACAAAACGCCTGGGCAACTCAAACAGAACGCCTGGGCAACTCGAGCAGAAACAGAACACCTGAGCAACTCAAACAGAACGACTGAGCAACTCAAAGATTCTGAAAGATCATAGGATGGCAACTCAAAGGTTGTGTCCAACACTGGAAGGTAGTGACTTGCTGACTTGCTGCCTTCACTGTCTAACAAGTCAGCTGTCACAGAAGACATTGAGCCACTGGCTAAAAACTTAGTTTCGAGTGACCTAGCTAGATAGCTAATTATATCTCCGTCTTTTTGTTATTTCATTGTTGCCAAGATACCAACAGCCGACTACATAATTCCATAGAATGTTGAACGTTCAAGGCAGCATGAAGGATACATCTGTGCTTCAAAACTGGCCAAAACAAAGGTACCTTCGAAAGCTGAATTTGATGCATTTATCTGATTCAGACATGCCTTGATGCATTTATCTGATTTAGACATGTCTTGATGCTTTGATGCATTTATCTGATTCAGACATGCCTTGATGCCTTGATGCATTTATCTGATTCAGACATGCCTTGATGCCTTGATGCATTTATCTGATTCAGACATGTCTTGATGCATTTATCTGATTCAGACATGTCTTGATGCATTTATCTGATTCAGACATGCCTTGATGCCTTGATGCATTTATCTGATTCAGACATGTCTTGATGCATTTATCTGATTCAGACATGCCTTGATGCTTTTATCTGATTCAGACATGTCTTGATGCATTTATCTGATTCAGACATGCCTTGATGCATTTATCTGATTCAGACATGCCTTGATGCACCAAATGGCAAAGGTAGCTCATAGATCACCTGGGCAATTCAAAGGGGTAAGAGAACAGGTGCGCATCTCAAAGACCATCAGAATGCACACACCTGGGCATCTAATTTCAGAACACATCTGGGCATCCTAAAATTCAACTGCTGAACACTATTTGTCAGGATCAGCTGAAATCTTTATCTGAAGGTGTTCATAGCAGAAGACTAAAAGACACACACACACATGCACACACACGCACAAATATACCAGCACTTCCGGGAGATTCCTATTTTCCAGCCTCACCATTACCACAGACAGACCTACACACATGGTAGGCAATGGCATATGTGTGTGTATGTGTGTGTGTGCTCTTTTCCATATGAGAGGTTTCAAACCTGAGAGTGATTCTTGATTAACTCAATAGGTTGCGGCACACACAGACAAACACACACACACAGAGCAGTAGACTGGATACTCCTGGGGTGTAACGTGACACGGGCTAGGCCGACATGCAGATCGTTGTGCTCAAGCCACAAGTAGAACAGCCCCCAAGTGTAAACACACATACACACACACACACACACACTTATATCACACAGGACAGCATACACACACACACACTCTGCCATACACACACATCTGCAGGTGAATGTGCACAATCACACAAAACTACACACAAAGACACACACACACACACATCACATTGAGTTTGACTGGCTGGTCACAGCCACACCCATCCAAAGCTGCCCTACATTCAGCTGGGCAGACAAGAGAATCAAGACAGAGACACTCACACACACACACACACACACACACACACACACACACACTCCCCTCTCTGCTCACGTCCAGCTGAGGCGGAGGACAGGGATGTATCGATCTCCTGCCAGCCAACGGGAACACCTCACACACCTCACAAGAGAAGGAAAAAGGGAGCAGAGTAGAGAGGAGGAGAGAAGGGGAGAGGAGAGAAGAGGAAAGGAGGGGAGAGTGAGAGGAGAGAAGAGAGGAGGAGAGGAGAGAAGAGGGGAGAGGAGAGAAGGGGAGAGGAGAGAAGAGGAAAGGAGGGGAGAGTGAGAGGAGAGTAGAGAGGAGGAGAGGAGAGAAGAGGGGAGAGGAGAGCTGGGGAGAGGAGGGAAGAGTGGGGGGTAAGAGAAGGGGAGAGGAGAGGAGGAGAGAAGGGGAAAGGAAAGGAGAGGGGAGAAGAGGGGAGGAGATTTGATTTGATGTGACATAGTATGATGTGACATGATGTGGATGGTGTGTGAGCTGTGGTGTGTGTGTGTGTGTGTGTGTGTGTGTGTTGTGGTGCATATGTGCTGTGGTGTGTGTGTGTGTGTGTGTGTTGTGGCGCATGTGTGCTGTGGCATGTGTGTGTTGAGGTATATGTGTGTTGTCGTGTGTGTGTGTATCATGGTATGTGTTCAGGCATGTGTGTGTGTGTGTGTGTGTGTGTGTGTGTGTGTGTGTGTGTTGTAGAGACAGAGAGAGTGTGTGTGTGTGTATTCTGCTAGGTGATTAGGATTCTCCAGGGGCCCCATGATCAAGCCTCTATCGATCTTCACTCACTCTCTCACATATCAACATACACACACACACACACCTGTCATACCATCACACTCACTCATTTCTCAGCCACATCATACACACACACACACACTCAGTTCTCAGCCACATCATATGCACACACGCACACACACGTACACACATGTACACACACACACACACACACACAGTCAGTCCTCAGCCACATCATATACACACACGCACACAAACACACACATTCTTCTCTCTCTCTCTCTCTCTCACACACACACAGGCACCCCTCACACCTGCATGTCTAAGATTCAGATGGTCTTGTTTATCCCTTTGGGTAAACAGCTCAGAGGCAAAGCAACTGCACCTAATAATGATTTCATTCGCCCTTGAAATAACTGATGTTAGGACACCCACCTCAAAGCTAAAGCAAACAACCAGATTCACCACATAGTCTCTGCTTGTATAGCTTTGTGTGTGTGTGTGTGGGTGCATGTGCATGTGTGTGTGTGCATGTATTGGATGGCTATCCTGTTTCTTATATGCGTATGGTGACAGATCCTACCTTGTGTGTGTGTGTGTGTATGTGTGTGTGTGTGTGTGATTGAGAGCTCAACAGCAGTAGAGTGAAATGCTATGTCGTTACATTACTGATGTGTAATTAAAGTCACATGGCA
>JAIFZK010000082.1:1992500-2007500 GCA_027481765.1 Tenualosa thibaudeaui
CACACCTCAAATATCACACACCTCTGTACACACCAACTCTCCACACGCCAATACAATCCTGGTACTATCATCACCATCACCAACACACACTCTCTTCACACACATACAACTCTCAAAGCACACACCACCCCACTCACACCCAACACACACTCTCTTCACACACATACAACTCTCAAAGCACACACCACCCCACTCACACCCAACACACACTCTCTTCACACACATACAACTCTCAAAGCACACACCACCCCACTCACACCCAACACACACTCTCTTCACACACATACAACTCTCAAAGCACACACCACCCCACTCACACCCAACACACACTCTCTTCACACACATACAACTCTCAAAGCACACACCACCCCACTCACACCCAACACACACTCTCTTCACACACATACAACTCTCAAAGCACACACCACCCCACTCACACCCAACACACACTCTCTTCACACACATACAACTCTCAAAGCACACACCACCCCACTCACACCCAACACACACTCTCTTCACACACATACAACTCTCAAAGCACACACCACCCCACTCACACCCAACACACACTCTCTTCACACACATACAACTCTCAAAGCACACACCACCCCACTCACACCCAACACACACTCTCTTCACACACATACAACTCTCAAAGCACACACCACCCCACTCACACCCAACACACACTCTCTTCACACACATACAACTCTCAAAGCACACACCACCCCACTCACACCCAACACACACTCTCTTCACACACATACAACTCTCAAAGCACACACCACCCCACTCACACCCAACACACACTCTCTTCACACACATACAACTCTCAAAGCACACACCACCCCACTCACACCCAACACACACTCTCTTCACACACATACAACTCTCAAAGCACACACCACCCCACTCACACCCAACACACACTCTCTTCACACACATACAACTCTCAAAGCACACACCACCCCACTCACACCCAACACACACTCTCTTCACACACATACAACTCTCAAAGCACACACCACCCCACTCACACCCAACACACACTCTCTTCACACACATACAACTCTCAAAGCACACACCACCCCACTCACACCCAACACACACTCCTCATCAACAACATACTCTACATCCTCAACAATCACAAACACAATCCTCACAGAGAATACACACTGCGCCCTCAACAATCACACACACACACACACACACACACACACACACCAAAGGCATTAGGCTGTGGTCTGCAAGCCCTGAGACTGAGAGCAGTCGCAGGATGTGTTTCCCAACACAATGGCAGATTAGCCAAGGCACACACACACACACACACAGCTAAAACCCAGATCACTCCATCTTTCTCTCTTTCTCTCTTGTCTGCTTTCTCTCACATCTCTTCACCTGAGTATTTCTACACATTCTCTCTTTCTCTCCCTCCATATCTACTCTGTCTCTCTCACCATCTCTCTACTACACGTCCCACCTCTCTCTAGATGTGACATTGCAATAGCCCTCCACAGCAGCTTCTGTGTAGCTCAGGAACTCAGAGCTCCCGGAGGTAAGCAGGAGAGATTGATGGGCAAGACTCATACCACTCACTAAGTGAAGGGACAGTTGTGTGTGTGTGTGTGTGTGTGTGCGTGCGTGCGTGTCAATGTGTGCATGCATAATTACACTATGTGTTTGAGGTTTTAAGTGTCTGTGTGTATGCATGTATGTTTCTGTGCTTGTGTGTCCTCTACTGACACACACACACCCCTAGTCCTAATGAGTAAAATTGCATATGATACTCCTCTGGTAGAAAACCGACTCGGGAAATGAGACCTGACCTAATTTAACTGAACACTTCCTGACTCCATTAAGAGCCGTCAGTTTTAAAGGACTCTTATGTGAGTCTGTCATTGTAAGTTACCACTTTTAAAGGACTCTTATGTGAGTATCACTGTAAGTTACCAGTTTTAAAGGACTCACATGTGAGTCTATCACTGTAATACATCAACTGTCCACAGGATCGTCTAGCTTTCAGTAGCTGCCCACAGGATGTTCAGTTTCCCAGCATTCAGTAGCTGCCGACAGCATTTCCCAGCATTCAGTAGCTGCCGACAACTCCCAGCATTCAGTAGCTGTCCACAGGATCTCCCAGCATTCATTAACTGCCTACAGCATATCCCAGTATTAAGTAGCTGCCTATGGGATCTCAGCATTCAGAAGTTGCATATCAGGATCTCCTCTCTGCTGCAGTATTGAGTCTGGAAAAGCAAAGCAGAGTCCATCTGTCATGGCTGGCATGTAGGCTGGGGTTTGTGCAGCATGACAATGAGGAAGCTGCATCCTCCCTGTATCTTTGCAACAGGCCTGCATGCTTCATATAGAGTGTTTCAATTGTGTTTTAATTTTAGCATCAGCGCTGTTCCCACAAGGTTTCCGTTTTAACATTCCATGCATCGTGTTAACGTAGCGGAGGTAGTTTGAGAACTAAATAGAAGGTTCACACATCGTTTTTGTTTATAGCGTTGAAATGGTCTGTAGGCCTGCGTCCTTCACAGAGTCAAGCATCCTACATTGGGCCCTGTCCAGTATTCTTCACAGGCTCCTCCATATAGGGCCCTCGATTATGGTTCTGCATCCTTCATATGATCCTGCATCCTTCACAGGCTCCTGTATTAGGGTTGTGCATCCTTCACAGGCTCCTGTATTAGGGTTGTGCATCCTTCATAGGGTCCTTCAGATGTTCTTGCTTCTTTCATAGGGATCCTGTCTCCTATCTTCAGAGGGTGCTAGAACCCACACAGAGTGCTGGGTCATTTTGATATGTTCTGGAACCCACACAGAGTGCTGGGTCATTTTGACGTGTTCTGGAACACTCTGTTCTCAGGCTTCTGCTGTGTGAGATACAGACCTGTCTCTTCTCTGACCCTCATTTGACCCTGAGCTGCCTCTGATGTGCCAGACCTGTCAGACTAATATGTGGGAGAAACATCCCAAGGTTTGTTGCAGGGTCAGGGCCTGTACAGATCTGACGTTTGCTTCACTGTACATGCCACTGAGTAAGTTTATTAAGGATCACCATACTCATACTCACCATATGCATCACCATACCATACCAGCACCCCCCCCCCCCCAGAACCCCAGAAAGTTGGACACCTGGTCCAGAACCTCCCTCACTCACAGGCCAGAACCTCTCTCACTCAAAAGGCCAGCACCTCTCTCACACAGATCAGCACCTCCATCACAGGCAAGAATCTCCCTCACTCAAGGACCAGAACCTCCTTCACTCACGAGCCAGAATCCCTCTCACTCACAAGCCAGAACCTCCCTCACACAGGCCAGAAGCCCTCTCGATCATGGGCCAGAACCTCCCTCAGTCCTGGTTCTGAGGCTGGTGTGATGCGGACACTCTATGACGGCTAAGTGTGTCAGGCCCGGCGTGTCCACTAGAGACTCATGGGAGAGCAGGCCAGTCTAGCACGCCAGCACTGCTGCAGGAACACACAGTAGCCTACTGGACAGAGCCCAGAGAACACCTGAAGTGGACCAGACCTACACCGGACCCACGTCAGACCACAGCCAACAGCACTGGCCCCAGAGAAGTAATAGCCTGGCATGATAATTACTGTGGAAAATGAGATGTGCCAGTACTTTATGCTATAGCTTGATTTGTCCAGGTGTAGAGTTAGGCCTGCAGGTACTGTTTGCTAGTTCTGTCTGTCACTGTTGAGATGCTAACAACATTGCTGCCACAATCAGCACCTCTTCTCCTTCAAGCTTCTCTTCTTCCCAGCTCTCTCACCATGGAGTCAGTGTCTACTCACTAGGGTTGTTTCAAGATGGGAGACATTCAAGGATGTTTATTTTTGGTGGGACCGACCAATTTCATGCTGAGAAAATGGGACTCACTTGAAACTATCATGTGAGAAAGTCTTGCATAAAACACCTTCATGAACACTGTAGTCTGCCTTAAGATGACAAACAAAAACTAAGTAAAATTTCCATAATAGATAGGCCTGTGTATTACCCTCAATCTGACATTATAAAAATAGAACATAGCCCAAGCACAGTTACGACTACGGATCTTTGTGTCTATGTTCTTTTTGGCCTGTTGATCAACATGTTTTCCTAGAATTTAAGCAGACGTTTAAATGTGGGTCGCAAAGTAAGTGGGAGACTGCGCCACACGCATAAATGTCAAGATACCCTGCCACCTCCAAAAGCTCCCAGCATCAGCCTCCCACTGTTGCTATGGGTCGCTGCCTCTGTTGCTATAGCGGGGGTGAAGGCTAAAGGTAGATAGCGGAGGAATACTTTAGCTTGGAAATTCCGTTCTTGTGTACTGTATTAATGCCATGAGCGTTGAGCACAATAACTACCTTGTGTCAATGCTATTTTAACTGGACCAAACACGAGAAATGTGACATACAGATTGGAAAATCAATGCGCCACGCTGCTTGCTTGGAAGGCCAACTGCTAGGACGTGTTGCTGGCCCTAAAACAAAGATAGCCCAAATGCAATAATGCAAATGCATGTTTCCCTTTTTCAATAACAAATACACCCAAAACTTTTGAAACATTTCCTTTATACAAGTAGCAGGCCACCCACCGGGACTCCGGGGACAAGAGCCTCTTAACCGTGTTGGCTTTTGTGATTGCGTGTTTTGCTTTCTTTTCAAATGACAAGTGAAAACCGTCAGTGTGAATATATATCTGTTCCTGAGGGATAAGTGAACAGTCTGCGATAGCAATGCGCATCGGGTTTTGGTGCCGGAGGCTACTCGTAGGCCGACTTGCGCGCCGCATAACCACTGTTGCTCTGATGTCCAGGCGAGACTCTGAAAAGCCATCTGTTCATTTACAGAAACTTCACTCATAAGGAAGTCCGGCTACGGCCCCGTGAGAAGGCATTCATATTCAGTGTACGAGATCTTAACGGTGTGTTCAATATCATACCTGACACCCTGCAATAACCTGGAATGAGATGCTATGATGACGGCCAGCGAGCACCTTAAAACCTGAACATCGGTACCGACCCTGTGATGTAGACTGAAATATCTTTCCTAATTCCGAATCTTGTCTTCGCTGTCTATCACGTTTGATAATCATCAATAACACCTCCGTTCCGTCACCACCCCTTTCCATGCGCGGTCTTTGAACAGCAGTGTGCCATACATTTTTAAACACACACAAACACAAACACACACAAACACACACCGCACAAAAACAAAAGGGGGGTTTTACCTTGATGGTTTTCAAGGGTGTCCTCCGGTAAGTACATGGTTTTGCTTTCATTTACCATAGATGTGGTCCAGCGTTATCCGTAGGTGAATGGAGAAGATAGAGAAGGGGGGGGGGGGGGTGAAGGGGAACAACCAAAGGAGGAAAAGAAATCAAAGAAAAAAATAAAATAAAACAAGAAACCAAAAGCTTGAGATCCTTCTTTTGTGCCGGAGTTAATATTACCTAATCCCCATTATGGAGTTAAAAAACAGAAAGAGATATTCGCTGGATCCACCTAAGAAAACGAACCAGTGCATCCTCGCCACATCCGGGCCTTGCCTCAGAAACACGAGACCAGCACCACTTGCTGTTAGTAATCATTAAAATCGGGATCAAATTGCCCAGAAATCTCAGAAACGCAACAGCTCAACCAAGAAGAAACCCGGGCGCTGGCACTGAAAAGGAAAAAAGGTTCAAGATCTTAACGGCCCCTAAAAATCCTAAATATTTGTATATTCCAAGTCTGATCTCACACGAAATTCATCTTGAGATTTTGACTGATCCTTTCGTGGTTGTCCAAAAAGATTTGCAAGACCATCGTGCTTCTCCAGAAGAAATGAATCGAGTCCGTTCCAGTCTCTAAGCGCGGAGAGGGAGCCGAGCGGCGGAGCGGGTCCGTGCGCTTCTCTCTGCAGTGCCTATGTCTGGAAACGCGAGGGAGAGAGAGCGAGAGAGGTGGGGGAGAGAGGGGGTGACGACCAAGCCCCCCCCTTCCCCGTAGACTCCCTGACTGGTTCCAGATGTTACTGCGCTAGAAAATAGAAGTAACCTCCATGGCGTTCCAGACGTGCTATCTCCGGGGGGAAGAAAAACACGAGTAGAGCGAAAAGGTGGCGGAATTTGAGTGCCAATTCGGAGCGAGGGGGTACAGAGGGAAGATGTTAACCTGTGTGGGATAGTGGCCGTTTGGACGGATTCATGTTTGTCCCTAGCAGTGCAATCTCCGTTAACACACCGCGGATCTTTGAAACAGAGAAGCAGAGCGCGTATCCAGAGGCGATCAACGCTGCTAAGACATCGTTAACTGGTAAAAATGTGGGCTTGGAGAAGACGTCATGAGCACAGGGATGCGTCGCATCTCGGCAGTGTCCACCAATAGGCAGCCTCCTGTATTTGATATCAGACTTCTAAACCCAGAATCCCTCGGCAGCGCCAGCTCAATCAGACCACTCACACGACCACATGTTGATTCACACCTAGCCGGGAACATCAACTTCCCATAATAGTACTGGATCAAAAACATCAATATATTCCTCGACAAAAACACATCTGCTTGTAGCAACATGACATGATTATCGACAGTAATCCCCAGGAGGCTTATTTGCTGGGGGGGGGTCAATTTGTTGTAAGCTTGCAACAAAACCCAGAATTTGAAGTGCTAGAGCCGACGGAGAGAGAGGAAGATAGCGGGCAGCAAGGACCCTGGGAACGGTCGCGAGATGAGTCAGCAGCACGTTCTTCGGTGCCACGCTGACCATATATGATGATGACCGATTGCCAATTTCCCCGTCATCAGAACTATTTCTGTGCAGTGGGACTTTCCACAAGACCCCAAATAATGGCATTCAGTTAAGCTAGGTCACTATAGTAGAGGGGGCAACAGATTTGATCCCAGATCACTGAAGTCCATAAAAACTGAACTGATCACCAGAATTTCATAACCTACACATATATGGCCACATGGTTTCAGTGAGGTTTATTCAAGTTCTATTGATCCAATTTAAAAATGCACATTTTAAATGTGCATAAATATAGAAGCAGTTTTCATAGATTCACAGGCTGCTCCTTCTGCCTCCTCTTCTCCCTTAGCTGTGTGTGTTGTGCTGGGGCATGGCTGGGGGAATAGCCTGTGTGGATGGCAGATGCGTCAGCGCTGGGGTAACACTACTCCAAACAGGTGCTAATGATGTCCCATGTACTTCCACTCATGCATCCCACAGCGGGAGCCATACAGAGGGATGCTATACACTCAGGGCTGGTCTCTGCCATAGGTGACCTGGCCAGTCGCCCAGGGTGCTAAATTTCAGGGGGCATCGCAAAGCATTTCTTTATCTTTTTTCCTCTTGTGTGTCTAGAAAAGAGGGAGGAAAACTGAAATCTGGCCTAGGGCAGCAGAGACTGGAGCCAGCCCTATTTACACTGCCATAGCCTTTCCCACAGTCTAATACTCAATCATCTGAAAGTGCCCTGTGCACAGAAACACTTCTGATCACCTCGGGGTCTTCCCACATACAGATCACATGTGTTACTAGCAGCTCAGCTCAGGAATAAATGCCCAGTGATGCTTAGACGGTGGCATGTAAAACAACAAAAACAAAGACATTCACAGACCACAAACAACGACTAACAGCCGCCCATGTGAAGCAGAGACTGAATGCCAGTGGCCTCAGCCCTAACCCCTCCAAGGCTAAATGATTCAGAAATGGATTCATTCCAGTTGTTTTTTTGAGGGTACAGGGCTTAGGGACTAGATGTGTCTGGGTGGGTGGGGGGCATTGAGATTTAGCCTGTGGCCTTTTTTTTTAGTCTGATTAGATATGCACAGAGGTCAGAGCACAGGTATGGTCCATCAGCACTGGAGACCAGACGGGGGGCAACCTGGCAGGGGTCAGATGAGGAGGGAGAGGAGCATATAGGCAAGGGCAGCGCTTGACATTTTGGGTTCTATGACAGACAATAAATTTGGGCCCTCAAACATTAATTAATTAAAATGTTCTCTTGGGGCCCCTGTCAGTGCCAGGCCCTTAGGTGAATCCTTTCTATAGTTCTGTTCAAGAAACCCAAAGTGCTTTACAGTGGAAGGGGGGCCTCACTAACCCACTAACTCACTAACCCACTAACCCACTGGGGTATCAGTGCTTGTCCTGTCCTGTGTGTGTTTGGGGTATCAGTGCTTGTCCTGTCCTGTGTGTTTGGGGTATCAGTGCTTGTCCTGTCCTGTGTGTGTTTGGGGTATCAGTGCTTGTCCTGTCCTGTGTGTGTGTTTGGGGTATCAGTGCTTGTCTGTCCTGTGTGTGTTTGGGGTATCAGTGCTTGTCTGTCCCGTGTGTGTGTTTGGGGTATCAGTGCTTGTCTGTCCTGTGTGTGTTTGGGGTATCAGTGCTTGTCCTGTCCTGTGTGTGTTTGGGGTATCAGTGCTTGTCCTCTCCTGTGTGTGTTTGGGGTATCAGTGCTTGTCCTGTCCTGTGTGTGTGTTTGGGGTATCAGTGCTTGTCTGTCCTGTGTGTGTTTGGGGTATCAGTGCTTGTCTGTCCTGTGTGTGTGTTTGGGGTATCAGTGCTTGTCTGTCCTGTGTGTGTTTGGGGTATCAGTGCTTGTCCTGTTCTGTGTGTGTTTGGGGTATCAGTGCTTGTCTGTCCTGTGTGTGTTTGGGGTATCAGTGCTTGTCCTGTTCTGTCCAGTCCTGTGGAGTGTGGGTGTTTGCTTGCCCTGTCCTGTGTGTGTTGTGTAGTTCTGTGGCCTTGGAGCCAATCCAATTCTTACATGATCTGGGGAGATAATGTGACTCCCAATCAGACCAGATGCTGTTCTCAGATGTGAGCTGGAGTCTTTCTGTGTGTGTGTGTGTGTGTGTGTGTGTGTGTGTGAGTGTGTATATGTATGCTTAGTTTGGATTCTGCCAGGGTTTATGTAAAAACACAATGACTTATAGGGCCTGTCAGGTCCTTGGGGGTCCTCAGTGCAAACAAGGCTACTGTTTCAGCACTGCAGGCATCGGCGTGAAATTTCATATTTGTCTGGAGGAAATGCTCTTAGGTTCTGTTCAAAGATGAGGCCAGCTGTGAGCAGGGAGGAGAGTCCTTGCTCTGCACTCCTAAAGGGCAGTGCTGCACCCTAGTGGTTGTAGGAGGCTGTGCTTGTCAGCCATAAGACACGTCAGCCCTATTCATACAGGCTTATTCAAGAAAACACAGAGGATTTTCTGGCAGCTGGTTTTAAATCTGTCTAAAATATGATTTATTCTGGACTCAAGACGTAAAGTTGACTGGTATTTTGCAGATGATTTTATCCAGAGTTACACAGACTTACCACTTCCAACACGGGTATCATGGTGTCAGCCGGGCAAAGTACAAATGCATTTGTTTAGCTCCTCTAGTCACCTTTACCATATAAACAGCTTAAGATAATGCTATCTTTCTTTTCTTTCTTTTTTTCAACACTGAGATGTGAACTATAAGATATTTTCAACTCTGAGATGTAAAATATAAGATATTTTAAACACTGAGATGTGAACTATAAGATATTTTCAACACTGAGATGTGAACTATAAGATATTTTCAACACTGAGATGTAAACTATAAGATATTTTCAACACTGAGATCTAAACTATAAGATATTTTCAACACTGAGATGTAAACTATATGATATTTTCAACACTGAGATGTGAACTATAAGATATTTTCATGAGCTGCACCTGCCCATCTGAGGCCCTGGGGGACCATGAGGATGAGTTGAGACTGAGTTGAGACTGAGAGAGGATGCTCATGTGAGGGTGCATCACGGAGGCCCTGGGGGACCATGAGGATGAGTTGAGACTGAGTTGAGACTGAGAGAGGATGCTCATGTGAGGGTGCATCACGGAGGCCCTGGGGGACCATGCAGAGTCCTGTCCCTCCCCTCCCTCCCAGCCTCCAGATCAGCCTTGGGGGACTGCAGAAGTGTGCGCTCTGGATGGTCTGGATGCTCCACTCACCTCTGGGCAGGAGGAATGGATTTGCTGAAGGACCACGAGTGATCAGTCTCTTATGTCTCTGCAGTACTTTTATTAGTAAGTCTGTCTGCACTCTTTCCAGTGAGATCGGGCCCAAAGAGAGGCCCACACCTTTGTGAGGTACAGCTCCCCATCCTCAGATTTATGGGCTTGGCTTTGAACATGATCTCAGTATCAAACTTTATATATAATATTTCACAAACCTTCAATTCTAACTTTTCTTGGCCTTTGAACACGACCTCAGTATCAAACTTTATATATAATATTTCACAAACCTTCAATGCTAACTTTTCTTGGCCTTTGAACACAACCTCAGTATCAAACTTTATATATAATATTTCACAAACCTTCAATGCTAACTTTTCTTGGCTTTGAAACACGACCTCAATATCAATCTTTATCGGCCAGGAGAGGCCTTTAAAGGTTTGGGATATTTATATAGCCAACATCTGATAAGAAAATCCTGAAATGTCATATTTGTTTGTGTTTATTTGTTTGTGTTTATTCATATTCTCAGTTTTTTTGGTTGTGTTCTCAAGAACAAAAAATGATGAATGACAGACAATCTAAACAGTTTTGAGCTTGTCATTCCCTGGGGCACATTATGTATTTATGAGTGTTAATGTATACAATCACCACCTCTTTTTGCCTTTCCTGAAGAACTTCCTGAATTCCTGATCAAATTGGCGAGTGCTGAGGTAAGGTCTTAAGCAAAGTCAAAGTTGTATTTATGAGCTGTACTGGACACTCCTGTCAACTGAGATTTTGCATGTCTTCTCTGGAGCAAGGACAGCTATTAATACCCATTGATTAATAAAATTCCCATTGATTAAGATAAGCATAGTCCTCAGAGCCACAAGCAAACAATCACACTCCACTCCACTGTCTCTGAGGAAATGCTATGAATGTGTTAACATGCATTTATTTGCTGTTTGGTGTTTGCCAAACTCTCTGACAGACAGATAGAGGCAGCCTTGCAGAAGACTAGACAGATACTAGAAGTGTGAGTACTGACAGATGTTTTTTTATTCTGTGCAGTAGGAGATCTGTGCAGTGTCCCTGTATGAATTTAGTTGTCCTCACAGGAGTTACTGTAAACTTTTAATTTATGTTTTATCTTAACTTTACCTTTATTAGTATTATTATTTGTATTACAGTTTTATTATGATTTATTATGCGTATGTGCACTGATAGGGATGGCATACATGTGACAATGACAATAAGGAAATTCTGATTCTGACATATGTGCAAAAAGGCAAAAAAGATGGCACACAAATGTTTGTCTGGAATCATCCAGATTAGATATGGGATCTTACATGGTCGTTACAGTACTCTGTTAGGACAAATTAGAACCATTACATGGTCGTTACAGTACTCTGATAGGACAGATTAGAACCATTACATGGTGGTTACATTATTCTGATAGGTCAGATTTTCAACAGTGTTATTCCATATGAGAGGTCAGGGTATAATGGCATCTCCAAAAAGAATGCCACAGTAAACTGTGACAAGACATCTCAACTGAATGAATGACAGTGCTGGAACAAATCTGGCCCTGACCCAACATGGGTTCCTATATGGGTCCCTTTCCTGGCACTCTTAACAGCTGGATGAGGGCTTTGCATGGGCACTGGAAAAGCCTCTACCCGCTGAGTAAGCTGATCATAGCCATGTATTACCTGCGTGTAATTTCCGTATGATTTTAGAATAATCTGTGTGTAATC
Source organism: Tenualosa thibaudeaui (assembly GCA_027481765.1). Taxonomy (NCBI): domain Eukaryota; kingdom Metazoa; phylum Chordata; class Actinopteri; order Clupeiformes; family Clupeidae; genus Tenualosa; species Tenualosa thibaudeaui. Next base: position 2,004,204 of record JAIFZK010000082.1, read on the forward strand.
TTCTTTACCAACCCATGATAGTCACTGACAGAGAGACAGGCTTCCTGTGAATAACTCAGATTATTTGACCTTAAAACTAAAATAAAACGCCATTTGCAGAATAATCTATTATCAAGATAGATCGCCTAGGACACCTAACAGATGCCGCCAACAGGAAGCAGTCCAGAGCCAACAAGATCACAAGCCTCCATCTGAAACAAGGACTCAGGGATTCAGGCCCAGAATGGACTCATCAGTGTTCCTCTCACCCCTCCTGAGTCATCTGTTAGATCAGACGGCTGTGAAGCTGTGGTGGGGAAATGGAGGCTTACTTTCTTTGACACCTCCCTTGGTTGCAAATTAGGCTACTTATAATTCTTATTGCAAAATGTGTTTATTTTCTATTTATTTGTTTCTAGCTGATTAGACTTTGACATCCAGTATATTATATGAGCTATTTACCGGATGTGCCCTTACAACCATATTTTAAATCTAGACTACATTTCCATTTTAAAAGAAACTTTAATCCATGATACTGCATCTTCATAAATAAATAAATAAATCTTGCAGCAATCTGTAGTGTACAGTAATCAGTGCTGAGCAAGTCAGTCCTGATGGCTGTTTATGGACATAATTTCTTTTGTTGGGTCACATGTCCAGCTGTCACACAGCGCAGATAGCGCCTGGGTTTTTTAAACTAATGGACGAGACTAGATAAAAGCCATCCATCCCCGTGGTGGTCTGCCTGTGAAAACGCTCATATTAGGACAATTCACCACAATAAAAGAAGTAAAGACCAACCACAACAAACACTCAAAAAGGATTTAAAACTGCCTACACATTCTATTTCTTCCCACATTTTCAGTAAGGCTATTAGCGTGCGAGTGTGTAACGTTATCCAAAGCGATCGCTAATCCTGTATCACGTGTTCATGCAGCAGCTGGTAATGCCTAACTGTTTACAATCAGCGAGAGCGAACATGGCTCCTGTCAAGAACCCGGAGAGCTTAGCCAGTATTTAGTCTGTTCCCCGTTGTTTTATTTTCGTCTTTAAATTTTATCCAGCGGTAACGGATTCGTAAGACATCGACAGTAGTTTTACTGACTTATTTTTTGTGCTGTTTTAATTTTTCTCCACATCAATCGGGATAAAGAACGTGTCTGTCGTCGTTGCCTTGCTAAGTAGCTTACTAGCCAGTTAGCTGGCTGAACGAAGCATCCAGCTGGCTGGGTAAAAGTTAGATAGCTAGCTAGCTTTTGAATCTCAGCAATAATGACTGCGAGTACAACCGGGGGCAGCTGTCTTACCGCAAAAGGCTTAGATATTAGTCTCGCAGCTTTGCAAAGACAAGATCCATATATCAACAACATAGTGGACGTGGCGAGTCAGGTTGCGCTCTACACTTTTAACAGCAAATCAAATGAATGGGTAAGCTACAGAAGCTAAAAGCTAACGATCCTTGGTAATGTTAGCCAAAGTATCCAGTCGCGCGCTTTTCTAATGTGCATCTTAGCTTAGCTGGCTAGCAAGCACTAATGTCACCGTAAGGAGTAGCACTTTTAAAAGTGTTTTGACATGATTATTGACAGTTGGTTAGCTTACTGCTGTATGTTGTCACTCAGTTTTATAGTACTGCAAGGTATAGAAATGACACAGTTAGTGGCACTTGCGGGGGTCCTAAATCGCGAACAAGCTATGATGATACATTTCTTTAGCTTGGTGTCGACGTTTGGCAATTTATCGTCAAAATATTTATCGGTAAAAAAAATGAATTATGCTATTTTAGTGGTCTTAATTAACTGTTAACGTTGTAACCGAACTTCGGCCTTGAGAAATAGAATAGCTAACTTGTATGCAATGGTCTGTGACAGCTGTGATCTGTTTTTTTTTTCTCTCTGAAGGAAAAGACCGACGTGGAAGGGACCTTGTTTGTGTACACAAGGTGAGACGTGGCAGCACAGGTTAAATTGTCTTTAAATGGCACAATATGTGACTGTAATGTTTGATTATTCACAGTTGAGATTGTGATAGATGCATGGTGGTTTTGTTGGTAAATGATATCGGCGCCCGACGCCTGCCTGTGTCAGCAGTTAGATGAGAGTAGAAGTCAAGTAAGAAAGACGCTAAATCTTAGCTCTTAGCTGGGTGATGATGTGATGATGGTCTAGCTTAGCCTACTGTCGCAGAGACACCTAAGGTACAACTGAAACCCCAGAGGGTCACCCACCGTGGACAGGTAACAGAGAGATTCAGCTGTGCTTGCAGGAGCAGCATACACACAGGAGAAGCAGCACAGGAGGATCATATGGCTCTACTTGTTCACAGAGTTTCCCCCTGATGACATTTACAAGATTGATGACTGATTTAGTTGACCTAACAGAGAGTTATTTCTTGAGTAATTTCTTGATTTCTTAAGTGAAGATAGATGGTCAGATTGTTGATTGATTGATTATGGATTCCGGATCCCAAGAGTGCTCCGGACCTGCAGGACCTGACCGATGCTTCTTATTCTAAGTGGTGTTTTGACCTGTGCTTGTTGTGGGTTTGATGGATGTTCTAAGTGATGCTTGTTGTTCTAATGGTTGTTGTGAATGGTGTTTGTTGTTCCCACAGGCTTGCCTCACCCAGACATGGCTTCACCATCATGAACCGCCTTAGCATGGAGAACCTCACTGAACCTATCACTAAGGACCTAGACTTCCAGCTTCAGGACCCCTTCCTGCTCTATAGGAATGCCCGATGTAAGTGCCTGCCTAAAAACGCCCTCTGCTCTGCCGCACCAGTGCTCGTCAGTCCTTTGTGGCCTCAGGCCCTCATGCCAGTCAGGACCATGCTGGCATCAGGCCTGTCAGTCAGGAGTCAGTCAGGCTGTCTTATCAGCTGATTGGCTGTGTTTACTTTCCTGCTTCATGATGGGAATGATGCCCGGCCCCTGGGAAAGAGCCTGGCTGAGTGTGTGGTCACCAAATGACTAACCTGTCCTTGTACAGAGATGAATAAGGCAGGCTACTAGTGCTGGCCTAATGCTATGGTCTTATTGCTGCTAATTATGATTATGATTAATAGTTTTAGTCGCTTGAACCTTTGCTGCACATTAGCTAATCAGATCTATAACAGCCTGACCTGTAATAGCTCACAGTCACATCAGTCACATCAACCTCTCTGCTCTGTAAAGCAAGACACCACCATTTCAGTAGTCCATATTTCATATATTTACAGCTATGCATGTAGCAGACACTTTTATCCAGTTTCGAGGCAGTCCTTAACCACTACACAACCACCATAAATGCCATCATGTCAGTGGTCCATTCTGCTAGG
>JAIFZK010000082.1:2012500-2030000 GCA_027481765.1 Tenualosa thibaudeaui
AGAAGATAAAGGAAGCACTGAAGCAGCTGTCCTAGAGCGCTCCTTACCGCTAAATATGTCTGGCTCATGTCATTAGGATTGGATCACAGAGAAGAGAATCTGAAAGGATCTCATTTGAGGATCTTATTGCGGAGCCCAGAGCCCTTTCTGCCTGTACTCTGGAGCTTGTGTCAGTGGCCTCAAGCAGGCCCTCTGGTGGCTGAAAGTGGCCTAGTCCCAGACAAAAGCTCAAAACGACCCGTCTCTGTTAACACTCCACTGCAGCAGTCACTCACTAGCATAGAGCCCACACACAGTTTTAGCCAATCAGGACATTGTATATAAAGGAATGTGACGGAAGAGGGCAATGTGATTGGCTAAAATTGTGTTTAGCAACCAACCAGGATATTGTAGAGGAATATGATAGAGTTTATTGGAATGTGAATGTGATTGGTTGCTGAATTCAGTACACACACCCTCTTTCCTCAGCCTGACCCGTCAGGAGCAGCAGTTTCATCAGCAGCATCAGTGTGGTTGGGTGTCCCCCCGAGCTCTGGACACAGGGGACGCCAGAGAGGTAGACATCCTGCAGATGCTCAACAAGGCACGCAACGAGTATGACAAGGTACACACACACACACACACACACATAAGCCACCTTCACACCGTCAAGCTAATGGCTCATGCTACCCACCCCACTAAACCAAAACGGTTTTGCTTATGATAGCCCCTCTGTCTTTTCCTCAACCCCACCCACAAAGTGGCCTGAAGTGGACATCATGCTTAATGAACCTGGATCCATCTGGATGTTGCAAAGATTCCCTTGGTAGCCATCATTTAATGGCTCCTCTAGTAGTTCGTCAAGTAGCCTTGCAAACATGCGTCAAAATTCACAAGTCTTTGTTTTATGACCATAACAACATCAGCGGATCTCTAGACAGTTGTATCCTACCTAACAAGCTACTTTTCTGGAGACTTTATGAAGCATACACACTCATGTCCAGGTGCACTCCCGTAATGAATAGTCCTATTAATCTGTGAAATTATAAAGCTGTCGGGCTCAAAGTCTATTTTAAGCTATCCAGCATCAGGAGTAACCTTATCTGTGTTCCACTGCTTGGAGAGGTTTGTTAAACAGCATGTGCCTTTTCTGCTTTCTCTTTTTTTTTTATTCCTGTGCCACCCTAATTTGATGAGACCCTGGAGGTACCATATGACACACTATGAAGCTTTTGTCATATTTTGACCATTTTATTGCACAATTGGTAGCAAATGCGTGTAATGAAGCAGCGCTGTGCAGCACTTTAACCTTGACGTTTTAAATAGTCCTGCCTTCTACCGTGACGCTTTAAATAGTCCTGCCTTCTACCGTGACGCTTTAAATAGTCCTGCCTTCTACCTTGATGTTTTAAATAGTCCTGCCTTATACCGTGACACTTTTAATAGTCCTGTCTTCTACATTGATGTTTTAAATAGTCCTGCTTTCGACCTTGACACTTTAAATAGTTCTGCCTTCGATCTTGACGTTAGCTCCAACTGGCCTAGGCTTTTAGTTGGGCCAAACATCTGGGGCTAGTAGCCCAGAGATGCACCAGTTCAGCCTGGCTCAAGAAGGTGTGAAAGCATTTAGTCTTGGTACGCCCTGGCATAGCCCTGGCCACACACACACACACACACGCACACAAACACTGTCTGTCAGGTGTCACATAGAAGCATCACACAGGTGAGTTAAATTAGACACTAGAGGCGTCACACAGGTGTGTTAAATTAGACATTGAGTTCCATCTTTCAGTCTTAGATGCATCAAACGGGTGTGTTAAAATAGACACTAGAGGCGTCACACAGGGATGTTAAGTTAGACACTGAGCTCCTTCTTTCTGATAAAGAAGGAATGAGAGCTAGAGAACATTGGTTGACCTTTGACCTCAGGCATCCTCCTGGTCCTCAGGGCAGCGTGGGCTCGGAGCCCAAGGAGATTGGGGGTGGAGGGAGTGTGATCCACGACAACCCGCGTCTCATCAAACCCATTCCCCTCAAGCCCACCGACCGACAGAGGCTGCTCCAGCACAAGGTACTGTGCCTGACCGCCGACCCCTCACCCCTGACCCCTCATCCCGTCACTAGCCCAGCCCTGTGGCACATCACAGTCTCAGTTAAACGGCTGACCCTGGCTAGTTAGCCAGCTCCCCTCCTGACAGTTAGTCAGTTCTCTTTCTGAGTGCAGTTAAATAGCTGGTTAGCCGACTCTCTTTCTGACCAGGAGAGAGTGTAGTTTAATGGGTGACTCCAGCTAGTTAGCCAGCTCTCTTCCTGACCAGGGGAGCATGCAGTTTAACGACTGACCCTGAGTAGTTAGCCGACTCTCTTCCTGACCAGGAGAGAGTGCAGTTAAACAGCTGACCCTGGCTAGTTAACTAGTTATCCATCTCTCTTCCTGAGTGTAGTTTAACAACTGACCCAGGCTATTTATTCAGCTCTCTTCCTGACCAGGAGAGAGTGTAGTTTAACAACTGACCCTGGCTATTTAGCCAGCTCTCTTCCTGGCTAAGAGAGAATGCAGTTTAACGGCTAACTGACCCAGGCTATTTATCCAGCTCTCTTCCTGACCAGGAGAGAGTGTAGTTTAACAACTGACCCTGGCTAGTTAGCCAGCTCTCTTTCTGACAGCCAACTCTCTTCCTGAGTGCAGTTTAACGACCCTGGCTAGTTCCTGACCATGACAGAGTGTAGTTTAATGGCTGACCTTGGCTAGTTCCTGACCATGACAGAGTGTAGTTTAATGGCTGACCTTAGCTAGTTCCTGACCATGACGGAGTGTAGTTTAATGGCTGACCTTGGCTAGTTAGCTTTTGCCAGCTCTCTTCCTGACCAGATGCTCTTGAGCTGGTGCTTGGGGGCTCTTGAGTGTCCTTGAACGTGAAGAGAGACAGGAGTCCTTGTGTGTGCTCCTGGACACTGCCGAACAGGAACACAGGCCTATGAACCCTCTCCACTTCCCTTTCTCTCTGCCTCCCTCCTTTCCCCCTATCTCTCTCTGTCTATTTTTCTCTCCTTCTTTCTCTATCGCTATATCTCTCTCTCTCTCCCTCTCTCCATCTCTCTCTCTATCTATCTCTCCCTCTTTCCCCTTCTGTCTCTCTCTATCTTTCCCTCTCTCTCCAGGGTGTCTGCAGGGTTTTAAAAAGTGTTAAATCAAATTTGTCAAAATTAAGGCCATTAAAACTATTTAAAAGTAACAATTGCCATTTTGCCATCCAGTGAAGTTCTGATGAACGGTCCAGTTGTTTAGTTTGCGTGTTGAAGCAGCTCATGTGACGTGAGTTTGTTGATTAAAATGGCTCGGGGCTGAACTTCGAAACACTACTTTGCTGGGGTCAGTGTTCTTGCACACTGTTCTCACTAGTAAAAACAATTTCACTGTCTGGTTTTGGTTGTAAAGAACAAACTTATGAGGCGACAGTTTGTGGATACAGGACCAATTCGTCATTCAACTTTCCTTTGTTCAGTGTAGGCTATACTAGCCTTTAATTGCTTGCTGTTTAAACTGATATATTTTCTAGCACATCTACATATTTCAGATGTTTAAATAGATTTTCTAAATAAGGTGTATCTAAATTCAGTAGCCCAAATAGACCCCCATATCTGAGTCATTTCTTTTCAATCCGAGATGTTTCTGTACACAAAGTCTGGTGTGAATCAACACATATCCCTGTGCTGAATTACAACAACATGGACATGGACTGATTGACGTAGGATTTCTCCTTTAAGAAAGCCATGCTGCTGAAGACATATCTTGGAGTATATCAATCTGAATATTTCTCAAGATGAATGTAGCCTAGATTGTGTTGGTCTTAGTAACATAATCAGATTTTGAAATGTACACATTCATGGCAACTTGTTTTGCTATTGACATGTCTTATTCTTCTACTTTTGGCCAAAATGTTTCAATTTGAAACCGTTGCCAATTGCTTTTGTTTATAGTGTGTGTGTACCCCATAGCTATAACAATAACTGCCTTGGCATCATATAGTGTGTTTTTGTTTATAGTGTGTGTGTACCCCATAGCTATAACAGTAACTGCCTTGGCATCATAAAAAGGCTGTATTTGACTTGTAACCTGATATAGTTTGAACCTAAACCAAGCTCAATACTTAAATCTTCACAGATGAAGATGACTGATCACATGACGTTGTCCCCACACACCCTTTACTAGTCTCCCCCTCATAAGACACAGCCTCACCCACATAACAAACCCCTTTTTAGTCCCTGGTGATACATTGTGCTGCCAAACCTGACGGGACCCTCGCCCACGCGAGCCCTTCATTTGAATGCTGTAAGGGGTCCTACACTGGGCCAACAGTCCCATCCCACGTGGCCTCCTTTCTATGGAGCCAAAATAGGCACCACATTTCACACTGGTCAAGGGTCCCACAGTGGGCAGCTCCAGTCCACTTGGGAGCCTCACTGTGGGAGACCTCAAAGTTGCACTGTGGTTTTTAAAAAAAGTTCAGAAGGTAGTAAAACAAGTATTGAAAACGATTAAATTTAACCTCAACATCCCTCCATACCCTGCGCTCTCTCTCTCTCACGCTCGCTCTCTCTCTCTCTCTCTCTCTCTCTCTCTCTCTCTCTCTCTCTCTCTCTCTCTCTCTGCCCCCCTCCTCTGCTATGAGAGTGTTTGGTGTGGTGTAGTGTGTGGTTGCCAGGGCGATCAGGTCAGCTATGTAAATACCCAGCGTTCTCTGCCCTAAAGCCTCCTGCCGTGAGGAAGTCCAGACCACCTCACACTTCTCACACACACACACACACACACTGTGCTTCTCTTCTCTTCCTTCCCCTGCTTGCTTTCAAGCCTCAGGCCCTAAACAAAAGCTAGTTTCTATGTATGTGGAACATCATTTAGCAGCAGCGTTCTCAGTAATGCTTGTCTTTTTGTTTCATCTCCCCTCTTTCTCTCCCCTCTCTGCCTCCTGTGTTTATCTTTCTCTCCTTCCCTCTCTCTCTGTCTTTCTCTCTTTTATTCCTTCCCTCTCTCTCTCTCTTGTCCTTTCTTTTCTTCTCCTCCCTCACATACTCACTGCTCCCTCACTCACAGGGCGGAGACACTAAGCCCGGTTCTCTGGTGTCTCTGTTTGGATCCCAGCCAGCACCGGCCCAATCCTCCTTGCCTCCATCTCACCCCCACACGGTCTCGGGCTCAGTCACTCAGCCCCATACTGGCCCAGGCCCAGGTTCGTCCCAATCCGGGGTCGGAGGTCGCCCGGCGGTGGCGCGCTCTCTGTCCTACGACGATCCCTCTGCCCAGGCCGTGCCCGTCAGCCCTGGTGGAGGCCCTCTTCTGGGCACAACGCTCCCACCTCCTTCTTCCGCTGCTTCCTCCTCTGCACCCCCCCAGCCCTGCGCTGCCATCCAGAAGCTCATGAGTGGCCATGGGGGGGCGCCAGACTTGCAGCCACCTCCCCTTAGCGCCTCACCTGACAAGCGTGTGTGTGAGAACGGCCTGCAGCGAGGAGGAGACCCGCTCCAGAAACTCTTCCCCAACCCCCTGTCTCTCCGCCCCACCCCACTCCCTCCCCCCTCCTCCTCCTCCTCGGCCGCACCAGCCCCCTGCTGCCCCCCGCCCCGCCACGCCCCTCCCCCCACCCTCATCCCTGCTCTTCAGGCGGGGCACCCAGTCGAGACGCTCACAGGAGCTCTCCAGCAGCACTTTCATATCCAGCAGCACCCACACATTCACCGGCACCCACAGATGCAACACCAGCACCCCCCCATTCCCCAGCCCCAAAGCCAGTACCCCCACCCTCACCAGCAGCCCTCTGGCCCTCCCCAACCCCTCTTCTATAGTCCCAGCAAGCCCCTGCTGCCAGCGCCCATGCTGCCCCTCCACCCTCTCCAGGTGAGCGCAGGTGTGTTTCCTGCTCAGGTGGGCCCAGGTGGGCTGCAGCCTGCGCAGGTGAACACAGGTGTGGTGTCCCCCCACGAGCTGCTGCAGCGACTCCAGCTGGTCCAACAAGAGCAGAATCAGAACCAGACCCAGGGCTCTGAGCCCAGCCGACCTTCCCTGGCTCCCTGCTTCCACCAGCCTCCACTCCAGCCCCAGAGCCAGCAGGAGGCCCGGCCCTCCGAGACCAGCTCCGCCGGCCCAGCCCCACTCAACTCTCAGCACCACTTCCAGGTGAGAACACAAGGCCCATGCAGAGACAACACCTGCTAGCTCACCTGCTAACGTATGGTAGCCCTCACCCAATACAGGTGTGCAACCTGCCACTAGAGCATGGTGGCTAAATGTGTTGTTGCCCCAGTGATTGTGCACCAAAAACTGATGTGTATGTTTGCTGTCCTCCCCCAGGGTCTGCCGGCCACAGATGTTTCCACCCTGCTCATGTCCCCCAGTGTGTTCTCTCAGAGCAAACCACAACCCCCCCACGGGGCAGCAGAGCTCAGCACCACTCAGACCCCCCTCCTTCCCCAGCCGCCACCCCCACCCCGCCCCGAGGAGCCCTGGGCCCTCAGCAGGAGCCAGCTACAGGCCACTCTCATCCACCTCATACAGGTGAGTCGCCCCCCCACACACACACCTGATGCAAGTAAGCCCTCTCCACCCTCATCCACCCCATACAGGTGAGCTAATACACTACTCCAGCCTTACACACCTCTCACAGGTGAATGAATACACTACTCCACCCTTACACACCTCTCACAGGTGAATTAATACACTACCCCACCCTTATTGGCCTGTTTCTAGCAGGGTCAGTAAGGGTCCAGCTTCTGTTGGCTTCCAAGAGTAGCCATAAGACACTCCAGATACCTGCTACCATGGTAGTATTTTAGTATTAGTATTAGGTAGTATTTCCCCCCCTTGCTCTGGTGTTGCCATGCCAACTAGACACTTGTTCTGGGTCTCTTCAGACTGGATGACCCAAAGACAGAGCTCTGAGCGCTAGCATCCTTCCAGCAGATACAGTGAGGCCCAGGTGGTGTAGGCAGGGTTTCCTCATTTCAGGGAACTCACCTCGTGCTCACCTCAAACTCACCCGCCCCCTGATGTGTGACCATAGTGTCAGCACGCAGGCGGTGGAGCTGTGTCTCACTGGCTGATTGGCTGATTAACGAGCCAGTGTTCACCTTTTTCCTCTTGTGTTCCAGAACGACTCGTCCTTCCTGGACGTGATCTACGAGGCGTACGTGTCCAGATTCGCCAAGGACGCTGGCCGGCCCCGCTACTGAGCCACCAGATGACCTGCACCAAACAAGCCCAAAGCCATGCACTGTGCTGACCATATTATGCAATCTTGTGTCTGTGTGTGTGTGTGTGTGTGTGTGTGTGTGTGTGTGTGTGTGTGTGAGAGAGAGAGAGAGAAAGAGAGAAAGAAAGATCCAGAGAGAGAGACAGATTTTAATTTTTAGTTGGATTAGTTTTTAAATGATTGAATTGAATGAAAAGGGAAGGCTTTCCTGTAGCCTGTATCTCCTCATGGGAAGGCTTTCCTGTAGCCTGTATCTCCTCATGTTTTCTCCTTTAACTGAGACGCCGTTGCTCAGGACTGCCATAGGCAGAGCCCTTCTTGCTCTCAGCTCTACAGCCAAATATGATTTCCATGATGGAGACTGAGACCCACAATATGTTAGCTAAGCACTATGAGGCTTCTCCAGATTTGCAGAAGCAATCACACACACACACACACATATGATTTATAGAATACCTCTCCCACATGCTCAAGTCAGGCTAATTTGATAGACAACATGTCTCATTTTCAGAGAATAAGAAAATATTTTGTTACAAAAAATTTTAGAATATTTTTTTCTATTTTTCTATGGAACAGATCTACATTCTTAAATGCTCTAACCAGCCTAAAATAGCAGCATCAGCAGCAGGGCCTAGTTGAGTGGATGTGCTTGGAGTGATTATTGTATGCACGAATACACCTGTAGGCCACAATGTGGATGTTTTAAAAGCGACCTAAAGCAATGCATTTGACCTGGGACTCATTAAAAGCCACTGTTAAAGCCCTGCACAGCTCATTTCAGATTTCTGTGTGTGTACAAACACACATATGTGTTTGTATATGTGTGTGCGTCACTTTAAATGAGTTGTGTGTCTACTTATCATCTTGGATGTCCAAACCCTGTACATATGAGTGGTGGTGCCCCCAGTGGCACTGGGAGGGATAACATCTCTGAGCTCCAGCTCAGTGCTCTGAGGTTTCTTTTCCTAGGCCCGTCTTTAAAATGAAATAACTGCCTCAAACACATTCTGATGACACTGGCTTGTAATAATAAAGACTTCATTGGCCATGGCCTGTGCACGCCAGGATTGCTTAATGTTCCTCTCTACAATGCCTCTCATCTTAGAGGACAGTGTTGTGACCACCATCTGCTATTAGTAGTTTTGTGCTATGTGATGCCATATATTATCTTTAGTAGTTCTGTTCTATGTGATGCCATATATTACCTTTAGTAGTTCTGTTCTATGTGATGGCCATATATTATCTTTAGTAGTTCTGTTCTATGTGATGGCCATATATTACCTTTAGTAGTTCTGTTCTATGTGATGGCCATATATTATCTTTAGTAGTTCTGTTCTATGTGATGGCCATATATTATCTTTAGTAGTTCTGTTCTATGTGATGGCCATATATTACCTTTAGTAGTTCTGTTCTATGTGATGGCCATATATTACCTTTAGTAGTTCTGTTCTATGTGATGGCCATATATTACCTTTAGTAGTGTTGTGACCTTCTGAGAGCTGAATGGTTCTGAATGTTGACAGCGATCTCAGGTCCTCCAGGGTCTCGCTGTAAAGACCGAGAGGAGTTGGACATTCACTTTTGGTGATTTGTTTTTACAACTGAACTGGTTGTGTATTTGATTAATTGTTGCAATCCTACTTGAAATGTTGTTTTGAAGTGGCCGTCCCGCTGACGTTTCTCCAGTCGTCTTCCTAGCTCCCTTGGTCTTGTGTGTCTCCATCCCCCGATAGGCTCCAGCGTCACCATGCCAGCGGTTAGTTATGCGTCCTTTGGTTTCTCAGCCGTTTATTTAACCAGGTGAGCTCAGACACTCAGGCTGAGGAGAATAGCACACCATAAAGACAACAAAAGCCAAACACTCAAAGGTTTTATTTAATATGGTACAAGGCCCAAGGAAGAGGCTCTCAGGACACAGACTCAGTTGTTTCTGGGAGACTGTCGCATAAGCCTACCTAATAACAGTCTGGATTGCTTTGGAAAGATCTTCACAAATCTAGTATTGATTGTCTTATGAGGTGCTGCTCTGGGGCTCTAGTATTGATTGTCTTATGAGGTGCTGCTCTGGGGCTCTTGTCCTCATTTTCAATATTGATCAGGAACTGTTGGGGTTTAAAACCATCATTTCAAACGAAGCAGAGCCACAGTGGCAAAGCATTACAGCACTTTATACACTTTGTGTGTGTGTGTGTCCTTATCTCTCAAAGTGGTGTTGCTTTTTGTGCAACTGATGGTGGACACACATGTAAAGTGCTGATGAATAGGTTTGTTTTACACAGAGTGTTTGAAAGAAAACACAGATTGGAAGGGAACTACAATCACAAAAAACTAAAATTACAGTGGAAAACTTCTCAGGATCAGGTTTCATAGTAGTGAGCAGACATTTAAAACTGAAGAGTTGTATTTCGATCAGAACTGTGCACCATTGAACAGTTGTGACACTGAGGAGTCTGAGGCTTGTTTCGGGGAGTGAGATCAGCAAACCAAACTCATTTGGAGCCCTAATGGCTTTACATGTCTCCGGAAAGAAATCTTTTCCGCTGCCGGGGGTGACGATAGCCATAGGTGTGTGACGACAGCAGCCTTCGTCAGTGGAGCATTAGCTGCAGATAGCACAAATCAAAACAAAGCCGCAGATAGCACAAATCAAAACAAAGCCACAGATAGCACAAATCAAAACAAAGCTGCAGATAGCACAAATCAAAACAAAGCCGTGACTCTTGCTTACGCTGCTGCCCCACCAGAAAGGAGCTGAGAGTCGACTGCACCCTTAAGCCTCTGCTCACGCTGCTGCTGATGGCTCAGGAACTGGGTCCATGCACAACAACATTCCAACAAGCCCATTAACCTTGTGTGTAACCTGTGTGTGTGTGTGTGTGTGTCCATCTGCCTTTCCTAGATGGGATCATCCTAAACTAGTGTCATCTGGCAAAAAGTTGAAGAGGAATTTCCTATGTGATAAATAAACTATCAATTGGTCTGTCTGTTGACTGTCTTTCTGTCGTGTCCTTGTGTGTCAGTCCTTGTGTGTAATCTACATTGTTTCTCCTGGTCTTGTGTGTGATCTACATTGTTTCTCCTGGTCTTGTGTGCCAGTCCTTGTGTGTAATCTACATTGTTTCTCCTGGTCTTGTGTGTGATTTACATTGTTTCTCCTGGTCTTGTGTGTGATCTACATTGTTTCTCCTGGTCTTGTGTGTAATCTACATTGTTTCTCCTGGTCTCTGGGACATCAGCCCCCACTCTGCTGTCTAATTTACAGAGACAGATGTGTAAGCCCTGTAGACCCCTACTACACACACACACCAGACACACACACTTTGTAGTCTACTGGGAGTTACCGTAGGGGGGTTTCAGTCCAGTGCATTTAGCTGAGTAAGAAAGTTGGGCACCAGCCTTCTCTACTGTGAATCAATAAACAAAAGTGTGTGTTGAGGTTGGGGAATTGGAGGCAGGTTAATGAAGTGAGTGTGAGTAAAGAGCACCACCTCACACACACACAGAAGACGGTGGACCCTCTCCACAGTCCTCAGGAGCACAAGTCCCTTCTCCCTGCTGGAGGTCTGTGTCTGTCTGATTTACACACACACTGGACGTGCCCAGAGCTTCAAGGTGAGTAGAGTCTCTTTTTCCTTCTCATTCTCTCGCTCTCTCTCACACACACACACACACACACACTAACATCTCTCTCTCTCTCAGGACTGGTACCCTAGATCGTAAACCGAATCTCAGCTGCATGTTCCAGAGTAACTAGGAGATAAAAGGATCTGACTCTGCTCCAGTTTTTGTGTAAATAATTCAGCTCATAAAAAAGCATTTCAGCCTTTCAACCTTTGCGTGGGTGTGTGTGTGTGCATGAGTGTGTGTGTGTGTGTGAGGGAAAGAGAGCGATAGAGTTCACTCTAAAACACATGGACATATTAGGCAAGTATTAGTGTTGAAAGATTGCCTAAAAAGCATATATTTAAAAATGAGTGTGTGTGTGTGTAGTTTTACCAGAGAGAGGTTTATTTTGTGGTGACAACTCTTTTCAGACAGAGGTGTGATTTGCAGCTTTTAGCTAATAGCAGTCATGCTTTTGGCAGAATGGGGCCCACTCAGTCAATACACACGCCGAATAAGACACAACGTGCACACTGACAATGTGTGTGTGTGTGTGTAAGACGCAACACTTAGAGATAAACAACTCAGATGGCATAAGGAAACTCTGCGATCAAATCAAAAACCTATAAATAAAAAAATCCTCTTTAAAAATAAAATATGTGTGTGTGTGTGTGCATTCTCTTTTAAAGCTGAAACAGAAGAATAGGTTGAGATACAGGCCGGAGTTCTCCTTTAAGCCTTTAACCATCGGTTGAAGGGCCGGAGTTCTCCTTTAAGCCTTTAACCATAGGTTGAAGCGCCAGAGTTCTCCCTTAAGTCTATAACAGAACCATAGGTTAAAGTACTGGCTTGAGTTCTTTAAAGGGATTGTCTGGAATCAATTCATTGAATTGAATAATTGAATCAACAAATTTAGTTTAGTTTAGTTTAGTTTCCCTGTGCCTTCATCAGTTTAGTTTAGTTTAGTTTCCCTGTGCCCTCATTAGTTAGTTTAGTTTAGTTTCCCTGTGCCCTCATCAGTTAGTTTAGTTTAGTTTAGTTTCCCTGTGCCCTCATTAGTTAGTTTAGTTTAGTTTAGTTTAGTTTAGTTTAGTTCAGTTAGCGTTAGCTGCCAGTTTGCAAATTCGATCTATATTGAAGCTGTACTCCTGTACTGCAGATAAGCAGCATTTGGAATAGAACTGTTTGCCCAGTCATTCATTGGGAATTGAATTGGGCAACAAGCATGTTTTGCAAAAGGTTTTGTGGAAAACTGCAAAACAGAAGATGTTTACATTCTTTTAGAAAATGTTCTTACACTTACACACACACACACACAGCAGGTATTGGCTCCTCTGTTGCATTGTGGTACAGTGTCCAGAGATCAGTGAAAAAATAATCTGGGTCAGGAGAGGACAAATCCTGTCAAACAGCAGCTGCTTGGTTTGTTTGCGTGTGTGTATTTGTGTGTGTGTGTGAGAGGTGAAGAGACAGAGACAAAGAGTGTGAGTGAGTGTGTGTTTATATTTGTATTTTACTTTAAGATAGCATGTATTAAAGTCATTATTTGTGTTTGTATTTTGTATATCTATGTATTTTGTATATCTATGTATTTTGTATATTATATATCTATGTATTTTGTATATCTATGTATTTTGTATATTATATATCTATGTATTTTGTATATCTATGTATTTTGTATATTATATATCTATGTATTTTGTATATCTCTGTGTTAAAGTTTTTTTGTGTTTTGTATTTTGAGTGTGTGTGTGTGTGTAATAATGCATTAATGTGAGTATTTATCAGTTATCTGTGTGTGTATGTGTGTGTGTGCGTGTATGTTTGTGTGTGTGTGAATGTGTGTGTGTGTGAGAGAGAGAGAGATTGTTTTGCCAGAGGCAGTTTTGGTCACCATACCCTCCCAGTGGAACACAGTACTGTTGAGTCCTATAAGCATGTTCTGCGTTCTGCGTTGATGTTCCTGACGGAACGTTCCACTCAGTCCCACTAGATGTCTTGTGTGTGCAAGCCGGTTCCTCGATGTTTCTTTTCCGACTGCTGTGATTGGATGGGCTAGATTCCATCTCCAGAAACACACACACACACACACACACACAGACACACACACACACATACACACACACACACACACACATACACACTAATCCTCTTTTATGTCCATCATCACACACATTTACTCCACAACAATACCCCCCCCCCCACACACACACACACACACATCCACTCCCCACTTCCTACTTTTTCACTCAGTTTCCTGTCATTTCCTCTCAGTTGAAAACACACACACAAACACTCACATACACACACACATACATGCATACACAGACACACACACACATACATGCATACACACACACACACACACACCTGCACCTCTGTTCCTTCCTACAGCCATGACTGTAGCTTTGACTCCTCTATTTTCTATATCTTACACCTCTCCCCCGCCCCGTCTCTCTCCCTCTCTCTATCTCTCATTCTGTCTATCTCTCTATCTCTCATTCTGTCTATCTCTCTATCTCTCTTCCACCTTAGTTCACGGGTGGTGGTTTTAATCCGAGTGGATTATGGGGGCGGAGTCTCCTGGCTGTGCACCAATGGCTGCCTCCCATCCGGCCATTTCCCAAGATACCAGCCGGCCAAAGACAGTCCTGCGGCCAGCCGGCTCTCCTCCTTCTCTCCATTACACACACACTCATACACACACACACTCTCTCTCAGTCTGCAAATTAATTAGTAAGTGCCTGATGATCATAGGAAGACGCACACACACATACACACACACACTCAACGTGCGAAGTGGAGAAGTGGAGTCGCGTGTGTTCAAGAGACAGAGCCATTCATCCAGGACTGTAGTTTGGTGTGTGTGTGTGTGTGTGTGCCTACGCTGAGTTTTTCTGTGGACTTTTTTTTCTTTTTATTTCTTGTTTTCCCGAGAGAAGAGTGGATTTTTGTCCTGCTGGAAGTTTCCTGGTGGGGTTTTGGAAGAGCAGCATGTTTGAGTGTGTGTGTGTGTGAGTGTGTGAGGAGAGTGTAAAGGGTATGAAAAGTGTGTGTGTGTGGAGGTAGTGAGTGGCGATGACGAGCACACACACACTCTCAAGGCATCAGGGATGCTGAAGCTTCCTGCAAGTAGAAACTTCTAGAAGCTCCACGGTGTTGTTGCTCAGGCGCAAAGATGCAGACTGGAAGGAACCTGAGCATTCCGCTGTAGAACACGCTGCCTTGGGTCAAGCTGGTGCCGTACTGGTTCTGTACCGGTTCCGTACTTGTTCCGTTGCTCTGCTTTGCTCTGTCCTGGGACACGACACACACTTCTGCCTTACGTCCACTCTGTCCTGGAGCTGGATATCAACTGGGATAAGTGTGTGTCTGCTTGTGTGTGTAAGTGTGTGTGTGTGTTTGAGTGAGTATGTGCATTTAGAAGAGTTTGACTGAGATTCACATTGCAGGGGCCTGTTCTGTGTGTGTGTGTGTGTGTGTGTTCTCCTTGCCTGGCATCTGCAGAGAGAGGAGTGTGTTAGAGGACTCGTGCGGGACCCAATGCTGCGGTTGGGATGCGGAGCGTTCGGTGGCGTTCCGGCCATTGGGAGACGGGAACAGTGGGAATGCTGGGACTGGAATCGTGTGGGAAGAGTCATGAGTGTCTGGATCATCTTATCAGCCTACATGTGCTGCAACACACACGCACAGATGAGGATCCCACCAGAGACGTGAGTATCTCACACACACACACACACACACACACACACACACACACACACACACACACAGATGAAGATCCGTCCAGAGACGTGAGGATTTCATTCACACACACACACATTTCTAAAAATCATATAAACTTGATTAGTTCAGATGTGTGTGTGCGCATGTGTGTGTGTCTCTCTTTCTCTGTGTGTGTGTGTGTGTGTGTTAATTGGTCAGCAGTCATTCCCGTTGTAAAAGTTCAGCTGAGATCAGTGGTGCAGTCAGCACCTTGTCAGCAGACAGACACACCACACACATATAAGGTACACACACACACACACATGGTGCACTCTCTCTCTCTCTCTCTGCATATGTGTGTGTGTGTGTGTGTGTGTGATCATAATCCACCACTGAGAAGGGCACTTATTGTGAGAAGTGTGTCAGAGTAGGGCACAGTAGAAGTGTGTCAGTGTAGAGGGCATAAGAGAAGTGTGTCAGTGTAGAGGGCAGATGCTAATTACTGACTGTGTGTGTGTGTGTGTGTGTGTGTGTGTGTGTGTGTGTGCGTGTAGAGAGAGAGAGATAAAGAGAGAAGAGTGTGTGTGTTAGCCTGCTAGCCCAGGGCAGGTCATTAGAAAGCTGGGTCTCATAGAGAGAAGTAGGAGAGAGGGAGAGAGAGAGAAAGAAAGAAAAATAGAGAGAGATAGAAAGAGAGAGAGAGAAGGTGAGAGGAGGAGAGGAAGATGGGACACTCCTCTTGGAGTTTGTATTTGATAAAAGCATTTTACCTCCCCAGCTACTAACGCTGTGTGTGTGTGTGTGAGTGTGTGTGTGCGTGCGTGTGTGTGTGTGTGTGTGTACGTGTGTGTGTGTGTGTATGCAGCTCCATGTGTTCACTAATAGTAAGATGGCAGCACACAGCAGCTGTGTGTATGTGTGTGTGTGTGTGTGCGTGTGTGTGTGTATGTATGTGTGCGTGTGTGTGTGTGTGTGTGTGTGTGTGTGTGTGTGTGTGTGTGTGTGTGCAGCTCCATGTGTTCACTAATAGTATGATGGCAGCACACAGCAGCTGTGCACTTAGAGCTGCACCAGTGAGTAGCTCCTGGTCTCTTTCAATTTTATCAGGAGAATAAGAGGCAGGTGATGAACACACACACACACACACACACACACACACACACACACACATACAGGTGTGTAGTTACATAAGAAAGATATCTACGTGAGATAGACTAATGTCAACCAACATCAACCAAAACACACAAGCACACACACACACACAAAGAGAAAGTAAAGAAAGAGTGGGAGGCCACAGTGCAGAGCAGCAGCAGAACAGACAGGGAGATATCTCGGGTTATATTCACTCACACATTCATTTGAAATGTATAATAATCACAGATATTTAATAGATAAACACGCTAAAACATGTCAAAACCGCTGGAATAATTCTATTTTATCACTTCGAAAACAGAAAAAAGTCACCAAAATATCATCCACCCTTACTCCCTCATTGACATCCATTATAAACATTACGAACCCAGGCGATTTGCGGGCTCCTCTTTTAACATGGAGTCAATGGCAAAGAGGGAGGAACGTCCTCCCTTTGGGCGGGTCAGTTAAAAATGCTCGTCTGTCATCAATCAGCCAATCACTGGAGCTGCATTCTTCAATGGGCCCAATCAGAATTAAAGGGTGGGTTGACAGGTTGACTCGCAAGGTCTTGTGCTACTGTCATTATCGACAGACCTGTCATTCGTGATAGTGCGGACGGCGGAGAGTTTGAGCCTTTGTAGAGTTTTACATTGTTGTGTCAATAGAAAAATGAGACGTTGTATTCGTGATGTTAAATTTGACATAAAAATTGACATTGAAAAACCGAATGGTAAGGTCAATGTGTTTAACACCACATGGTATCAAAGATACCCATGGCTAACTGCTAGTGTTACCACTAGACATCTATGCTTGCCTGTTGGTAAGGAAATCTCAAACATGGTCTGTGCAAGGATTTTTTTACCTTAAAAATTTGGACAGGGCCACCAAGCCTCACAACGTGCAACTACCACGTTGGTGCAGCTATTCGCCTAAAATTGCTAGGTAGCGTGTCCGTTGCTAGGTAGCGTGCCCGTTGATTGCTAGGTAGTGTGTCCGTTGCTAGGTAGCGTGCCCGTTGATCAACTTGTGGATGAGGGTGCCCGGTTGCAAGTGGCACAATGCTAAACCCAGACATCCCGGAGACTTGACTTCTTTTTCAAATGAATTCCAATATTTTATTTAAATACCCTTTTGTTTTAATATATTAATATTTTAAATACATTTTGCACAGCCCATTCAACCACTAAATTCACCAGTTTGTCAAATCTAGCACTTCAAAATCATTTCTGCCACTTTCACAATATTGCATTGTAAAGCACAAAAGACAACTGACATTACCACAACCTATACTCATTGCACTGTATGGTATTTGCTGACATGTGTCCTCAAAAAACTTTATTTAACACAATCCCCCTAAGAGCAGGCACCAAGACACCTTTCTGGTTTTGTAATTCTTTCTCTCTCTCTCAACAACCATCCACCCACCTGACCACTTTACTCCGTCCTCCACTATTTTTGTGACCACCAGTCGCCACTGATGTACGCACACGCACACACTGCATGACTACAGCAGGACAACAGACAGGGAGATATCTCTGGTTATATTCACACTCACACACATACACACACAAACTCTGTCTGTCTAACACACATACAAGCACACAGTTGCTTTAACAAGAGGACGAGCAGGACATGGTAAAGAGGCCTGTGAACCACTAGCCTAGATCAGACTGATATGAGAGCGCCTACAGATTGGAGTTGGATTATGACCCCCCCTCTCTATCCCTCTCTCTCTCTATCCCCCTCTCTCGCTCTCTCTCTCTATCTCTAGCCCTCTTGCTCTCTCTCTACTGCAGTAAAGAGTGGGGCAAATGGCACAGCCCATCATACAG
>JAIFZK010000082.1:2035000-2042500 GCA_027481765.1 Tenualosa thibaudeaui
ATTTCATGTCCTAAAAAAACGAGACAAATGTGTTGGCACACATGCCATTGTTTGTTTAGCATCGTCTTCAGTTCAGTCTTGAACTCATAGCAATACAGCGACAGATGGATGCAGAGTATTTGTTCATACAAATGATTTAAAGAGACACAAACAGTGCTGAACTACAAATTAATAGTATATCCCTTTGACTCAGTTTCACTGGTCATGGGCAGTGCCATATTGGAAATTCTATTGGAATGTGGTATTAGTCATTAGCATTTAGCCTTTAGCTTTAGAATGTGGTATTAGTCATTAGCGTTTAGCCTTTAGCTATTAGTGTTTATAGTGTGTTCACTAATGGGAAGTGGGGAGTTTCTGATGTCAGAGGGGCTACATCACTCTTAACTCTGGTATCTCTGATAACTCGAACATCAGAAACTCCCCACTTCCCAGGATCCTATGAATGTGGTATTGGTCACTGGCATTTAGCCATTAGCCATTAGCCCTTTACCAGCCTGATACTCCTGCTGAAATCCCAGCATACTACTCTGCCTCTATGAATCCCTCTCTCTTTATCTCTCTCTCTCCAAGGTTACTCTGTTTAACTGTGAGTCATAAAGGTATTTACCTACAGAGTCCTCCTATGTGAGGCCCTCAGTTATATTTTACTGTGTTAATTAACGACAGAGGAAACATCCAGTCATCTAGTTTTATTTTACGGTAATTAATGATTGAGGAAACTGTTCTAAAGGTAATGAATAGGTAAAAGGGTAATAAAGAAAGTATTCTAAAGAGGATGGTTGTTTGTCTGTATCTGTGCAGCCATGGGGCTCAGTGTGTGTTTGTAAACAAATATTCTCCATTATAAGATTATTTTATGATCTGTTTGTTCAGCCTGTTGACTAAGTCCAGCACTGTTTAAACAGCATTTGTCCATTACAATCTGTTGCCATGTTGAAAGCATTAGTTTTTCATCAATCAGGGACAAAATGATTCACCCAGTCAAGCATTTCTCTGTCTATCACAGTCCTGGTGTGTGTGTGTGTGTGTGAGTTTGTGTGTGTGTGCGTGTGTGTGTGTGTGCGTGCGTGCGTGAGCTGCCAGGTAGCCTGTGAGTTTTGGTCCTGGACGTCTGAGGATAAGAGGGTTTGATCTCATTAACTCCAGAAGGCCCCAAAGCTCAAAGTGCACAAGATTATCCTACAGGACATGCATCATTCAGCAGCCTACAAACTAGAATTGTTAACACACTCACACACACTCATACGCTTTGTTAACACACTCACACACACTCATACGCTTTGTTAACACACTCACACACACTCATACGCTTTGGTAACACACACACACACACTCATACGCTTTGTTAACACACTCACACACACTCATACGCTTTGGTAACACACTCAAACACACTCATACGCTTTGTTAACACACTCACACACACTCATACGCTTTGTTAACACACTCACACACACTCATACGCTTTGGTAACACACTCACACACACTCATACGCTTTGTTAACACACTCACACACACTCATACGCTTTGGTAACACACTCACACACACTCATACGCTTTGTTAACACACTCACACACACTCATACGCTTTGGTAACACACACACACACTCATACGCTTTGGTAACACACTCACACACACTCATACGCTTTGGTAACACACTCACACACACTCATACGCTTTGTTAACACACTCACACACACTCATACGCTTTGTTAACACACTCACACACACGCATATGCTTTGCCTCTGTCTTCCCCTCACACTGACCTGAGAAGGGCATTGACACACACCAAAGCACTTTATGATCATTACTTCACTCAGCAATCAGACCTTTACAGACAATTCAGAGAATATTAGACAGAGTGAAAGAATCAGAGGAGAGGAACAGGGGGAGAAATAAGGAGGAAAGAGACAAGGACTGTGAAGTGAAAAAGTGAAAAAATATAAATATCAAAATATCAAAAAATGAAACAGTGAGGCGTTCTTCGTCCTTTTTAGCCTCTCTCTCTCTTCCTCTTCCTCTCTGTCTCTCCTTCTGTCTCCCCTAACTCTCCTCCTCTGCTCTCTTTTCTCACTTCCCCCTCCAAGCCCTCTCTCTCTCTTTCTCTTCCACTTTGCCTTTTCTCTCTCTCTTTTCTCTTTCTCTCGCTCTCTCTCTCTATATCTCCTCTGCCAAAATCCTTAGTCAGAAACAAGGACACTGCCGGAACATTCTAGAGGCATTCACATAATAACAATGGCTAGAATAATCGGGTCCCTGCGAGTGTGTGTGTGTGTGTGTGTGTGTGTGTGTGTGTGGTGTTGATACTGTCTGGGGGCTTTGTGTATGAAAGTGGATTATTTGGGGCTGGTGCCATGGCTTATTTTCTTCCTGAAGAATGCCTTACCTCCAAGGCAGTATTACCATGGCAACAGCATCACTGTTTACACAGGTGATGACACCCGGAGGGTATTTCACAAAACCGTGATGAAGGATTATGTTTAGATTAAGATAGGATTTATTCTTTGTAGCTTGCCTGCTCCTGACCAGGCTAACAACCAGTCTTACTTTAGTCTGACATTACTAGGTCTCTATAACTACTGTAACTGCGCTGGACTCTATTTAAAGGTGAATACAGCCCTACTGAATGATCACTACTACTGGATCACTACTACTGGATCACTACTACTGGATCACTACTACTTGTGGATTAGTTGGGTTTACTATGAAAGTGAATAGTTCCCTGGTTAGTGTGTGTGTGCTGTATGCATGTGTATGAATGTGTGTAGACAGACAGCTGTAAGAATGTGTGTGTGTGTGTGTATGTGTGTGTGTGCCTGTGTGCATGTATGTGTGTGTGTCTATGTGTGCATGTGTGTGTGTGTGTGTGTGTGTGTGTGTGTGTCTATGTGTGCATGTGTGTGTGTGTGTGTGTGTGTTGGGGGGGCATGGCACACATAGACATGTAAATGTTTTTTGTTTGGTTTTCAATTTTTGTGTGTGTGTGTATCTATGTGTGCATGTGTGTGTGTGTGTGTCTGTGTGTGTGTGTGTGTGTGTGAGTGTGTGTGTTGGGGGGGCATGACACACATAGATGTAAATGTTTTTTGTTTGGTTTTCAATTGTGTGTGTGTGTGTGTGTGTGTGTGTGTGTGTATGTGAGTGAGAGAGCATGTGACCATTTTCCCATGTGCGTGTCTATCACCTCAGGATTAAAGTGCCACCTTGAGATTTAAATAGACACCACAACCACCACCAGCTGTGTGAGACACCATTCTTACACACACACACACACACACACACACTCACACACATGCATGCACACACACAATAACACTACAAACACACACATGCATGCATGCACACACACAATAACACTACAAACACGCACACACACACACACACGCACACACACACACACGCTCGCACACATATACGTACTAGAAGCACTCTTTAATGGTGAGAGTTAATACTCATATATAGTTAAATATTCTGCACCTGTATGTGAGGAGAGTTGATGCTATGCTGTTTGTGTTTGTGTGTGTGTGTGTGTGTGTGTGTGTGCATAAGAATGTGATAAATATGTTTGCAAAAGCATAAAAACATCAAGCCTGTATTGAGGATGTCGGAGGTGGACAGCACAGAGCTGGTTTGTGTGTGTGTGTGTGTGTTACATGTGTGTGTTTTGTCCCTCCTGCAGAAGTATAAGGACATTGAGCCCATTGTGAAGATGGAGGAGGTGGATGGGACAGAGCTGGTGCAAAGCTTTGCTGAAGAAATGGAGAGGATGCTGGGGAGGAAGATGAAGTCTGTTAAGGTGTGTGTGTGTGTGTGTGTATGTGGGGGGGGGGAGGTGTGTGTGTGTGTGTGTGTGTGTGTGTGTCCATATTGAAATTTGTGTTTTAATCTTAAATGTTTGTTTCAGAGATTGGCTGAAGCAGCTGAAGATGCTGACCTGTATCATGAGTTCAACGCTACTCTAGAGGTGTGTGTGTGTGTGTACTGTGATGAATTTTGTCAATCACAGTGTGTGTATTTGTGTGTGTGTGTACTGTGATGAATTTTGCTAATCAGTGTGTGTGTGTGTGTGTGTGAGTGAGTTCAATGCTACTCTAGAGGTGTGTTTGGGTGTGTGTGTGTGTGTGAGTTCAATGCTGGCAGGTTCTGGTGGAACAAAAATATTTTGATCTTGATTATTTATACTACTGCATTTCAATGGATTTTGTTGGTAGATGATAATGACAAAATAGAGAAAGTCTGATTATTTAGTGCTTCCTCTCCTCCAAACACCATCACTCAACCCCAACCCCCTCCAGTTTGACTACTACAACTCCATGCTGATCAACACGATGGATGATGACGGCAACTATGTTGAGCTGGGCGGGGAGTTTGCCCTGGAGGAGAACGAACATTTCAACAAACTCCCTGTCAATACACAGCAGAGTGACATTCAGGTGCCAACCAATGTCTACAACAAGGGTGAGAACACACACACACACATAAACACATACACACACACAAAAACAGATACACACACAAAGACACACAGACACACATATACACACACAGACACACACTCACACATGCACGCACAAAGACACACTCACACATGCACATGCACGCACACATACTGTACACACACTGGTATGTTTTTGGGCTGATGGTGTTGTCTCCACAGACCCTGATATTCTGAATGGGGTCTACATGTCAGAGGCCCTCAATGACATCTTCATCAGCAACTTTGAGAAGGATCCCACTCTTACATGGCAATACTTTGGCAGTTCCACTGGATTCTTCAGGCTTTACCCTGGTATACACACACACACACACACGCACACACACACACATGCACACACACACACGCAAGCATAGCATCACGCACACACACACACGCATACACACACACACACACACACACACACACACACACACACACACACACACACACACACACAAGAATACTGTACACAGTGCAGACACTATTTTTTGTTAAACTGAGGTTTGATTGACAACAGTCATTAACAGTGTGTGCGTCAGCTACTTAGACTGCAAGCAGTCAGTGCCCAATTAGCAAGCTTACTCAAACACACACACACACACACACACACACACACACACAGAAGTATTGATTGCAGACATTTTCTGCATTTCAGGCATTAAATGGACACCAGATGAGAATGGAGTTGTGACATTTGATGCAAGGAATCGTAACTGGTGAGTGTGTGTCTGTGTGTGTGTATGTGTATGTGTATTTGTGCCTGTATATGAGTGTGTGTGTGTGTCTGTGTGTGTGTGCCTGTATATGTGTGTGTGTGTGTGTATGAGAGTGTGTGTGTGTGTGTGTGTATATGCTTTTAGGAGAGTTGGCAGTAGGCATATTGATTAGCACAGAACCACATACAGCTCTGTCAAGACTTTTGAACACACACACACACACACACACACACACACTCACACACAAACACAGACAAATACACACTGGGAAGAGATTAAGCAGAGACTCTAATCTGAGCCTTCCGTGACTCATTACCCCTCAGACACCTCACAGCACTGCTAATGTCATTAGCACTAATTCACACACACACACACACACACACACACACACACACACACACACACTCACACACACATACACACACATACACACATACACACTCTCTCTGTCTCTCTATCTTTCTGTCTATCTCTCTCTCTCTTTCTTTCTTTCCTTCTATTTCTCTCTCTCTCTTTCTCTTTCTCTCTCTCTCAGTTCTCTCAAATCAATTCAATAGAGCTTTATTGGCATGCATTGCCAAAGCATTTCTAGTTGTACAAAGTACAAATAGTGTCTACACAAGCAAAGACAAACAATGAATCATACACTGTGTGTGTGTGTGTGTGTGTGTGTGTGTGTGTGTGTGTGTGTGTGTGTATGCAGGTGTGTGTGTGGGTATCTGTACATGGCAATATGTATATGTGTTTGTGCTTCACTAATGAGGTGACTCTCGTATCTCGTATCTCTTTCCATTGGCTGCATTCAAGTTCACTTTCTGTGGTGCCTTGGTTACGCCTTCTCTAGGCAGCCAGATCTGCCCATGCATGCCAGACCAGTCAGGGGTTCTCTATAGCCAGACCAGTCAGGGGTTCTCTATAGCCAGACTAGTCAGGGGTTCTCTATAGCCAGACCAGTCAGGGGTTCTCTATAGCCAGACCAGTCAGGGGTTCTCTATAGCCAGACCAGTCAGGGGTTCTCTATAGCCAGACCAGTCAGGGGTTCTCTATAGCCAGACCAGTCAGGGGTTCTCTATAGCCAGACCAGTCAGGGGTTCTCTATAGCCAGACCAGTCAGGGGTTCTCTATAGCCAGACCAGTCAGGGGTTCTCTATAGCCAGACCAGTCAGGGGTTCTCTATAGCCAGACCAGTCAGGGGTTCTCTATAGCCAGACCAGTCAGGGGTTCTCTATAGCCAGACCAGTCAGGGGTTCTCTATAGCCAGACCAGTCAGGGGTTCTCTATAGCCAGACCAGTCAGGGGTTCTCTATAGCCAGACCAGTCAGGGGTTCTCTATAGCCAGACCAGTCAGGGGTTCTCTATAGCCAGACCAGTCAGGGGTTCTCTATAGCCAGACCAGTCAGGGGTTCTCTATAGCCAGACCAGTCAGGGGTTCTCTATAGCCAGACCAGTCAGGGGTTCTCTATAGCCAGACCAGTCAGGGGTTCTCTATAGCCAGACCAGTCAGGGGTTCTCTATAGCCAGACCAGTCAGGGGTTCTCTATAGCCAGACCAGTCAGGGGTTCTCTATAGCCAGACCAGTCAGGGGTTCTCTATAGCCAGACCAGTCAGGGGTTCTCTATAGCCAGACCAGTCAGGGGTTCTCTATAGCCAGACCAGTCAGGGGTTCTCTATAGCCAGACCAGTCAGGGGTTCTCTATAGCCAGCCCAGTCAGGGGTTCTCTATAGCCAGACCAGTCAGGGGTTCTCTATAGCCAGACCAGTCAGGGGTTCTCTATAGCCAGACCAGTCAGGGGTTCTCTATAGCCAGACTAGTCAGGGGTTCTCTATAGCCAGACCAGTCAGGGGTTCTCTATAGCCAGACCAGTCAGGGGTTCTCTATAGCCAGACCAGTCAGGGGTTCTCTATAGCCAGACCAGTCAGGGGTTCTCTATAGCCAGACCAGTCAGGGGTTCTCTATAGCCAGACCAGTCAGGGGTTCTCTATAGCTAGACCAGTCAGGGGTTCTCTATAGCCAGACCAGTCAGGGGTTCTCTATAGCCAGACTAGTCAGGGGTTCTCTATAGCCAGACCAGTCAGGGGTTCTCTATAGCCAGACTAGTCAGGGGTTCTCTATAGCCAGACCAGTCAGGGGTTCTCTATAGCCAGACCAGTCAGGGGTTCTCTATAGCCAGACTAGTCAGGGGTTTCTGTGTTAGTGTTGGTAACTGTGGAGAGGTAGTCTCCACAGCGTACTTTCTGAGGCCAGATAGCATTGATGTTTATTTGTTGTTGCAGTCCAATATATAGTAAGTAGTTTGTAAGTA
>JAIFZK010000082.1:2057500-2060000 GCA_027481765.1 Tenualosa thibaudeaui
ATGCCCACTGTTTTACAGTAAACGCACACACACACACATTTTACTCACCCTGTCACACTCTCCCTCTCTCTCTGTATACATACACTGATATAGGCTACTCTGTACACACACGATCAGATACTCTCTTTCTCTCTCACAAACACACCCACACACACATACACACACACTCTCTCACACAAGTTTTTTTTTTGCACATGCTCTTCACTGACTTAAAGCTTTTTAGAGAAAACCCCTAATTTTACCTTATATTTAGAGAGCTAAGTTTGCAAGAGGAGATAGATACGCAAGGAGAGTTATAGGTGCACTAGGAGAGCTAGATGACCTAGGGGCCTAAGTGCACTAGGAGAGCTAGATGACCTAGGGGCCTAAGTGCACTAGGAGAGCTAGATGACCTAGCGGCCTAAGTGCACTAGGAGAGCTAGATGACCTAGGGGCCTAAGTGCACTAGGAGAGCTAGATGACCTAGGAGAGCTAGATGAGCTAAGTGCGCTTGGAGAGCCAGATGTGCTAGGAGAGCTAAGTGCACCAGCAGGTCTAGGCACACTGGGAAAGTTAGGTGCATTAAGTGTACTAGGAGAGATAAGTGCACTAAGAGAGCTAAGTGTGCTAGAAGACCTAGATGTGGTAGGGTGGCTAGATGAGCTAAGTGCGCTAGGAGAGCTAGATGCACTAGGAAAGATATAGATGTGCTAGGAGACCTAGCTGTGATAGGAGAGCTTGATGTGCTAGGACAGCTAGGTACGCTAGGAGAGCTATAGGAGCCATAGGAGAGCTATATGTGTAGTTGCACTAGGAGAGCTATATGTGTAGTTGCGCTAGGAGAGCTAGATGAGCTAGGACAGCTAGATGTGCTAGGAGAGCCACAAGTGCAGTAGGAGAGCTACATGCGCTAGGAGAGCTATTAGTTTGCTAGGCAAGCTAGGTGCACTAGGAGAGCTAATGGTGCTAGGAGAGCTACATGGGCTAAGAGAGCTATGGTGCGTTATGAGAGTTAGATACGCTAGGAGAGCTAAGTACACTAGGAGAGCTAGATGGGCTAGGAGAGTTATTGGTGCGCTAGGAGAGCTAAGTACACTAGGAGAGCTAGATGGGCTAGGAGAGTTATTGGTGCGCTAGGAGAGCTAAGTACACTAGGAGAGCTAAATAAGCTAGGAGAACTAGATGCGCTAGGAGAGCTAAGTACACTAGGAGAGCTAAATAAGCTAGGAGAACTAGATGCGCTAGGAGAGCTAGTTGTTAGTTGTGATCTTTAATCTTTAGACCTGACTAGTAGCCCACTGCAGGTGGTGGCAGCCATTGCTGACAGGCTGATTGGTTGATACAGCTGGAAAGACTGAGGTGTGTCTTTGTCGGGATCTCAAGCCATTCTGAGTGTGTGTGTGTGTGTGTGTGTGTGCGCCCTAGAGTTTTGAGTTTTGTGGCAGTGACTAAGCAATAGGTCTGCAGTGGGTCTTTCAGCATTCTATCCATCTGTGTGTGTGTGTGTGTGTATTCTATACATCTGTATCTGTGTGTGTGCGTGTGTGTGTGTGTGTGTGTGTGTGTGTGTGTGTGTGTATACATAAGTTCGGATTCAGATTGATGATGTTTGCATACATTTTGGCAAGAGTCTCCTTTTCTGCATGCCTCTACACACACACACCCACAGTTCAACTCATACGCTCATTCACCCATGAATGTATACACCCATCCAGACATCCTGCACACACACACACACACACACACACACACACACACGAGAGCAGAAGAGCAGACACACTGAAACAGATTAACTCAAATAGATTTACAAGTTTCAACACTGACTGATAATTAGAGACAGTAGACATTCACTGTATTACTCTAGTGAAACTGAGTGTGTGTGTGTGTGTGTGTGTGTGTGTTAGAATAACACACAGGTGATGTAACTGGTGAGCAATGCTGTGTGCACTGCCTCTGTGCCAGCAGCAGGTGGCAGTGTGCTCCTTAAAGTAAAAACACACACTTGGACAGATCCTGCTCTGTCTCCTAAACGACAACACTTTCCTGTTGAGAGTGTGTCTGTCGAGATGTAATGTGTGTCTTTGTGTCCTATTAATGTGAGAGTGTGTCATCTGTCTACATGTTGAGCGTATGCTTGTGGCATTCTACTGTGTGTGTATGTAGTAGTAGATTGAATGTGGAAAGGTGTTCTAATTGTGTGTGTGTGTGTGTGTGTGTGTGTGTGTGTGTTTGCTTGCTATTGCTCTCTGCTTGGCTTCTGCATTCTGGCATTTATGAGATCCCATAAATGATCACTTTTACAGCATACTGCCTGGATTCCTGGATGTGTGTGTGTGTGTGTGTGTGTGTGTGTGTGTGGAGTGACACAGTTTTGGCTCTAACCCCTGACCTCTGACATGGCAGTCGGGTGTGGGGTGAAAGGAAGAGAGGTGCATTGTGGGATATTGAGTCCAGTTTTCTCTTTGCCTAGGTGAGATGATTGTGATTGCCACCACAGCTGTATCAGTGACTGTGGACAAGA
>JAIFZK010000082.1:2067500-2072500 GCA_027481765.1 Tenualosa thibaudeaui
TATATATATATATATATATATATATATATATATATATATATATATATATATATTTATTAGCAGAACACTATATATATATATATATATATATGCATATATATGCTCTATAAATACAAATCTATGTATATATATATGTTCTATAAATCTATAACTTCAAGATATGTAGAAATACACACTGAGTGAGGACACACAGAAGAGACCAATCAGAAGATTTGCTACCATTAAATGGAAATGGTCTCGATGTGTGATGCTGGTTTGATTGTCTTGTGTGTGTGTGTGTGTGTGTGTATGTGTGTGTGATGACTCAGTGATGGTTGATGGTTCAGTGGTGTGTGTGGTAGTTTGTGTATGTGTGTCATGTGAGAGATGTGGGTTCACCTTTCTGACTCGCCCTTTGCGTGGCGATAGTGTTGGTCAGCTGTGTGTGTGTGTGTGTGTGTAGGTGTGTGTGTGATTCTAAAATGGGGAAAGAGAGGCAGATTTCTTCTGGACTATTTTGGTTATTTGTTTACCCTCCACACTGCTGCAGGTTTTCCTCTTTTCACTGCAACACTCCGTTCCTTCCCTCCCTCTCCCTCTCTCTCCCTCTCTCTCCCTCTCTCTCCCTCCCTCTCTCTCCCTCACTCTCCCTCTCCCTCTCTCTCCCTCCCTCTCTCTCCCTCACTCTCCCTCTCACTATCTCTCCCTCCCTCTCTCTCCCTTACTCTCCCTCTCTCTCTCTCTCTCCCTCCCTCTCCCTCTCTCACTCTCTCTCTCCCTCACTCTCCCTCTCTCTCTCTCTCCCTCTCCCTCTCTCTCTCCCTCTCTCTCTCTCTCCCTCCCTCTCCCTCCCTCTCTCTCCCTCTCTCTCCCTCTCTCTCTCACTCTCTCTCTCTCTCTCTCCCTCTCTCTCACTCCCTCTCACTCCCTCTCCCTCTCTCTCTCTCCCTCTCTCTCCCTCCTTCTCCCTCTCTCCCTCTCTCTCCCTCTGCCCTTTCTTCCCTCTCTCTCCCTGCACCCTTCCTTCCCTCCCTTCTACTCTCCAACCCTACCTCCCGTCCTCTCCTCCCTCCATCTTTTCTCATCCCCCCATCCTCTCCTGATGTATTCATGTGTCCCTCGCTCTTTCTGGCCTGCTGTCTGTCGTGTGATAGCCCTCAACACAAAGCCCACACAATACACACCTTCACACACTCACGGTGGCCTTTCAGCGCATAGCAAGAGATGTGTGTGTGTGGGTGTGTATGTGAATGTGTGTGCGTACATTCAGGCTTGTGCACGCATCTCTGGTTGTGTGTGTGTGTGTGTATGTGTGTGTGTACATGTGCTTGCTTGTGTCGACAGAATGAATTCCACTGAGTAGATGATTATGGAAATACCCAACTCACAACTCACACCCTCATGCTCACACACACACACACACACACCCTCATGTTGTCTGGAAGACCTCAAAGCCAACAAATCTAAAGCTCCAGCACTACAGTCCTGTGTTACTTAAAAAGACAGTCAGCTTTCTCTCTCTCTCTCTCTCACACACACACACACACACACACACATTGATATTGGTCCAATACATCCTAATACAGTAATGTATGTATTTAGGTGTAAGCCCCCTTTGCCTGCAACAGCCGTGGTGATTATGCCCTCTTGCAGTGGTTCAGTAGCCAGCCTACATCAATGTCACATTGAGCTGCAGCACTAAACAGGTACTTATCTAAAAGCTTAGGTTTCCTCAGTTAAAGGACCAATCAGTGAACAGGGAGCTATGTCTTCATTGGCTGAAAGTGATGTCACGACCAAACAGTTGTGATTGGTTGAAGGCATGCCCAGTAGTTTCAAAGTTCATAGAAAGTAAATGTATGCCTATTGAGAGACTCTGCACAAGTGAAACGACGTAAAAGAGGCTTGTGGTTGAGATGAACAGGGCTGCAGTCATAAGAGCTGGCTGGGCTGGGTGTGTGTGTTGTGTGGATGCGGAAGGCCTGGATATAAAGTGTGTTTGAAGTAAAGTTTGTGTGTGGTGGGGAGGTGCAATGGTGGTTCTCAGCAGTACATCTGATCCTACACCTCATTATCACACCCAATCAGAAGCAGGCTTCATAGCTGCTCTTTATCAGAACCAGTCAGAAGCAGGTTGCATTGCTGATGTTCCTCATCAGAGCCAACAAAGCCAATCAGAAGCAGGCTTCATAGCTGCTTCCCCTCATCAAAACCAATCAGAAGCAGGTTTCATTGCTGCTCTTTATCAGAGCCAATCAGAAGCAGGTTTCATAGTTGCTGCTCCTCATCAGAGCCAATCAGAGGCAGGCTTTATAGCTGCTGCCCCTCACAGCCAATCAAAACCTGCCCCTCAGCTACTCACTCTTGACAACACTGTGGCACTCTGGGAAACATAGTCTTTCACTCTTTTGCTCTTTCACTCCCTCTCCACTCCCTGAAGAGCAGTGTTGTGACTCTTACACACGGGACAGCGCTAGTCTGAGCTAGCTACTCTTTTTTTAAATTTTTATTTGTCATTTTTATTTTTATGCAACTAGCAAACGGGCATAATGGAAGGAGTCATCCAAAACAAGTCTAGTTACCTCTAATAATGTTACAGGGAAATTAGCATACCTTTCAAACAAACAAACAAACAGATATGTAAATAAACGCAAATCAACAACAGACTGGTTATGAAGCTGATAATGTCTAGAGGCAGGCTGAGGAGAGTGTGGGAACACATCACACACGTCATATAACACACACAGTAGTCCTATAGGATAGAACAGAGCCACATGATTGGACATCATACTAGTGACATCACACACGGGCTGATGTCTTACAGTCCTCTGGTTAGTAGGCGGGGCTAAGAGTTCAGGTCCACATAATCATGTTAATTAGCACATAGACACAAAGACACAGAGAATTACCCAGAACTCCCTCAAGGGTATAGACTTTTCAATAAGGGCTAAGGGAGCAGAGCGCAGCACAGCTGGGTTTTGAGTGACGGGTCAGGGGCGGGGCTTGGGGTGGTTTACGCCTCCTATTCCCCTCTGGGTTGCAATCACTCCGGTCTTCACAGGAAGACTGCTGACATCACTAAGAGGCGTGTTGGGGGCGGAGTCAGAGGGGATGCTTGGAGATAAAGTGCTGGAAAGGGGCGGGGCAGAGGGTGAGAAGAGCAGACTGGTCCCGCCCACTCTAATATGCTTGGCTCAGAGGCAGTCTGTTAAATGAGAGCAGCTGCAAGTAAGATGGACAGCTTTCACCTCCAGTCAGAACGAGAGAGGAACAGCATAGGACGGAGTTTTGGTTGTTTTTTTTGTTTTTGTTTTTTTTTTTGCAGGGTGGGTCACACACACACACTCAGGTGCATACACATACACACACCCCTCTCCATACCATGACACCTGTACCCATCCATCCATCCATCTCTCTCTCTCTCTATGCGACGGAGGAGATCTGTTTGTCCTCAGGGTCTCCGTCGGCCTCTGCGTCTCCCATGAGCGGTTGGCGTTTCTTGAGCTCTCGCTGGTACTTGGCCATGAGTGACGCATAGATGCAGCCGTAGGCAGCCGCCGCCACCATCATGATACACACGATGCCACACACCACTCCGGCGATCACCACCGTGCCGATCGCCCGCCGCACGCTCACGGGTCGGTACCGCTGCTTCACGCAGTCCGGCAGCGTATCCACGGCAACTGCCCCCGTCGCAGGGCTCTCTGAGGGCTGGGCGGATGGAGCGCCGCTGGGAACGCCACCGTTGCCACGGTTACAAGGCGGTGACGAGCCAGAGCCACCTCCTTTGGAGGTACCACCCCCTCCGTTCTCGTCCTCCAATTGCAGACAGTAATTAAACATCTCTATGGGGACGCCACGGATGTCTCGCCCTCGCAGGTCCTTAGGCAGAGTGCACTCCAGAGCATCCACATGACCTCCTGAGAGAAAGAGAGAGAGAGAGAAAAGTAGATGGACAGAGACATGGAGGGAGAGAGAGAAAAAAAAGACATTTATTATCGTGGGAAAACACCTGAAAGTGTGTGTATGTGTGTGTGTGTGTATGTGTGTGTAGTTGCACACACGTGCGCTTGTGTGTGTGTGTGTGTGCAAATGCTTTGGCTGTCTATTCTAGAGTGCAATGGAAATGCCCCCTGCTGAGTCACCTCTATAATTCATGACGTGACATGCATACAGCACCGACTCATGTGTCTGCATGTACGTGTGTGTGTGTGTGTAAGCCTTCTCATCTGCTGCTGCTGCTGCTGCGTGTGTCTGTGTGTGTGTGTGAGTGGACACACAAGCCCTGTGACTCATCCTCTGGCAGACCAAAGTCGTGCTATCAGACAAATGAACCATGGCAGCCTGAAAGATTTATTTAGGAGAGAGGAGAGAGACGGCCAATAACATACACACACACTCTGCCAATAACACACACACACACTCTGCCAATAACATACCCACACACTCTATTCATGGTCATTTGAAGTCACGTTCTAAGGCTCTAACCTCAGAGCATGGGACACTACCGGTCACCTGTAGCATAGCATAGCGTAGCATAAATTAGCATAGCATAATGTAGCTAGCATAGCGCAGCACTCCAACTGTTCTGTCAATGAGGTTCTGTATGGAGTACTCAATACTCAGTCTCCCTTGGGGCTGAGAAAAGGATCTGTCTATCTAGCTTCAAATGCTTAGTCATTTAGCTTTTGTGAAATGTTATGATTGACACATTAATGTCTGCTGTGTAATCAGTGGATATGAGCCCAGTCTTCTGTCTTCTGTGAGTCTAAAGACACGAGCGGCCTCTGTTTCCTGTAAGTCTCAGTCTGTGTGTGTGTGTGTTTCTGTGTGGTAGTGTAGAATCTCGCTGCATTGTTATGTATTCATGGAATGTTGCTGAACTTTGAATACGTAACATTCCGCTGGTTGCTAGGGCTGATGATGTCACAATGGTGTCCAGCTGCGGTTCTGCACCTGAGGGCTGAGCGGCCGTGTGGAAGGGGGGGGGGGGGCATGGAGGACATGTTCGCTTTATTAAA
>JAIFZK010000082.1:2082500-2085000 GCA_027481765.1 Tenualosa thibaudeaui
TTCTTTCTTTCTTTCTTTTTTTCTTTCCTTCTTTCCATCCTTCAGTCTCTCTGTAGACCTTTCTTTCTTTCTTTTTTTCTTTCCTTCTTTCCATCCTTCAGTCTCTCTGTAGGTCTCTCCTACATCTCTATTCATGTTGCAGATGGCTCTTTCTCCGTCTGGATTTCTGTGTCTGCTCCCCCTCTCCTCTCTGCTCCTCCTCTCCTTCTCTCCTCTGCTCTTCTCCTCCTCTCCTCTCCTGTCCTCTTCCCCTCTTCTCTCCTCCTCTCCTCTCCTCCTTTCCTCTCCTCTCCTCCTCTCTTTTCTTCTTCTCCTCTCTCCACTTTTCTCTTCCTCTCCTCCTCTCCTCCACTCTCCTCCTCCTCTCCTTTCCTGTCTTTCTCTATGATCCTCCTCTCTTCCTCTCCTCTCCTGTCCTCCTCCCCTCTTCTACCTCTTCTCTCCTCCTCTCCTCTCCTTTTCTCTCCTCTCTTCCACTCTTCTCCTCCTCTCCTGTCTTCCTCTCCTCCTCTCCTCCCCTCTTCTCTCCTCCTCTCTGCTCCTCCTCTCCTGTCCTCCTCAGTAACTATCTGATTTCTGAGGGAGACAATAAACCTGCAAAGGTTGATGTGCTGTGGACTCGCTCACACACACACACTCACACACGTGCGCACAGGCCAACTGGAAGTGTTCTTTTTGACAGTGAAAGGAGACTTGAGGACAGTGTCTATGTGTGTGTATGAAACATTAGTCTGTGTGTATGTGTGTGTTTCTGTGTGTGTATGTGTGTGTGTGTGTCTATTGAGGACAGTGTGCTAGTGCACATAGACATACTCATGAATGTCTGATCCTCTGATGTTAATATAGCAGCCATTGCTGCGTGTAACCATTGGGTTCACTGGAACCGTGTGTGTGTGTGTGTGTGTGTGTGTGGGTGGGTGGGTGTGTGTTTACTCCTTGTTCTGAAATTTGACACACAATATACTTTGCTCAAGCTGCAGATGGTGTTACCCATTCCAGCCATATCTGTGTAATCAGACCTCTGTGTGTGTGTGTGTGTGTGTGTGTGTGTGTGTGTGTGTGTGTGTGAGAGAGAGAGCAAGAGAAAAAGAAAGAGACATTGTGGCCGACATGAGTGTAGATTGGTGTGTGTGTGTGTTTTTGTGTACCTGTGTGTGTGTGCATATGTGTGTGTGTGTTTGTGTGTGCCTGTGCGTGTGTGCATATGCGTGTGTGTGTGTGTGTGTATTTTTGTGTGCCTGTGTGTGTGTGTGTGTGTGCTGCCACAAGTGCAGACTGGTGTGTAAAACATTTATAGCAGTCAGGTTCTTTTTACACACACACACACACACACACACACACACACACACACACACACACACACCCTGCCCCTCAGTGTGTATTTTTTCTCTCTCACTCTTTCCTTCTTTTTGCAGCTTTCTCACTTTTCAGTTTTCAGAAATTCAAATCTGTTGCTGAAGCATAGCATATGTTTGTGTGTGTGTGTGTGTGTGTGTGAGAGAGAGAGAGAGAGAGAGAGAGAGAGCTTGTTTATGTGTGTGTGAGTGTGAGAGAGGGAGAGAGTGTGTTTATGTGTGTGTGTGAGAGAGAGAGAGAGAGTGTTTGTTTATATGTTTGTGTGTGTGTGTGTGTGTGTGTGAGAGAGAGAGAGAGTGTTTGTTTATATGTGTGTGTGTGTGTGTGTGTCTGTTTGTGTGCTTTCAGTAAAACTCAGTGAGACGTTTTTGGCTGCGCTGATTGCTGTGATGACAGCATCACAGGGTAGTGTTGGTGGCCCTTGTCTGACTCATGTCTATGGTGTGAGTGTGTGTGTGTGTGTGAGTGTGAGTGTGTGTGTATGCGCACATGCATAATTCTTATTAATGTGTTGATATCTCAGGAGACGCCCACGTTCTTTCGGTGGAAGCCATTTTGCTCTCTGTAATGAGTGATAAAATTACACACACACACACACACACACATACACACACACACACATTCTCACATCCATTCTCTGTGCTGATGTCAATCTAAGCTCTTCACCACAAATAGAGTGTGATGCTGGGGTGATGAAAGAGAGAGAGAGAGAGAGACAGAGGAAGAGGGATGGTGCAAAGAGAGAGAGAGAGAGAGAGAGAAAGATAGATAGAGACAGTGCAAAGAAAGAGGGACTGGAAAGTCTTCTGCTGCATCTTTCATACACACACACACACACACACACACACACATAGAGAGAGGTCTATGCAGGAGACAATTCCCTTCATTTCTGAAGCGGTAAACACCATGAATCATTCAGGTTCCTAAATCACGTGAATTCCACATCTGTGTATGTGTGTGTGTGTGTGTGTGTGTGTGTGTGTGAGAGAGAGAGAGAGAGAGATGTTACTGATAATTAAAAGCTCAGTCTTGGTGACTTCTCTGTTAGATAGAAATATTTTTATTGTCCTTTCTCATTCTTTCCTTCTTTCTCTCTTTCTTTCTGTAAATAAATCTTCTTTCTCTCTTTCTTTCTGTAAATAAA
>JAIFZK010000082.1:2092500-2095000 GCA_027481765.1 Tenualosa thibaudeaui
GTTTAATGACTGTGTAAAGAATGCCTTTCGTTCAAATCAATTATGTGTGCCCCACCACACATACTGTCAGTGTGTGTGTGTGTATGTGTGTGTGGCTTGTGTGTTTATGCCTGCTTGTTTGCATGCATGAGTGTGTGTCTGAGTTTGTTTGTGTGTGTGTGTGTGTGTGTGTGTAGTATATACAATACAGCAGTACTGGAGTGTGTGTGCTGGAGTAGTATATACAATACAGCAGTACTGGAGTGTGTGTGTGTGTTTATGCTTGTGTTTTAAATGAAGCAATAGCTGTCTCTAGGTGTGTGTTGTGTTCAATATTATGTGAGTGTGTTTCCATGTGAAAGTATCAATAAACAAAAGAAGAGAAATAAGTGTGTGTGTGTGTGTGTAGTTGAGAGAGGACAGGGTAGTTTGGCAGGATTACAGCTTCACACTCCATCTGGTTAAATACAGATCTAAATGCATAATTGTCTTGAATAACATAAAGCCCCTCCACCACCCCCCACCCCCTCCCCAACACACATACACACACACACACACACATACACACAGAGAGACACACACACATATATTAGGGAGTAGATGTTGAGCTGAGGTGATACAGTAACATAGTGACACACACATGAGACAGCATGAACAATATCAGATTTACACACACACACACACACACACACACACACACCTCACATCACACCTTTCCTCCATGCCTCTGTGATGTTGCCTGGTGGCAGCCCTTACAGTGTGTTACCAAAGCAACAGGAGGAAGGAAAAGACAGGAGGAGAGAGAGATGGAGGGAGAGAGAGAGAGACTGTAGAGACTAGGGAGAGAGAGAAAGAGAGACAGAGAAAGAGAGAGGGAATGAGGGGGGATAGAGGGAGGGTAGGGCAATAGAGAGAAAATAGAGAGAGATAGAGAGATGGAGAAGGAACTGAGGAAGAGAAAGAGAGGGATGGGGAAAGATAGAGACAAGTATAAAGAGAAAGGGATGAGGGGGTTCTGAATGAGAAAGAGAGAGAGAGA
This sequence comes from Tenualosa thibaudeaui, assembly GCA_027481765.1. Lineage (NCBI taxonomy): Eukaryota > Metazoa > Chordata > Actinopteri > Clupeiformes > Clupeidae > Tenualosa > Tenualosa thibaudeaui. The sequence continues at coordinate 2,093,519 of JAIFZK010000082.1, forward strand.
GAAATCTAAAGAAGGGAGGCAATGAATGAGATGCTTTCAATGAGAGACACAGACATTCTGTTTGTGTGTGTGTGTGTGTAAATGTCTTGCATGTAAACACAAATATGTGTATATGTGTGTTGTGTGTGCGCATGAATATGTGTGTGTATGTATGTGCCAGTGTGTGTGTGTGTGTGTGTGTGTTTGTGTGTGTGTGTGTGTGTGTGTGAGTCATGCAGCTTGAGCTCCTGCTGGCTGCTCTATTAATAGCAGAGTTTTAGCATGAGCTACATCATCTCTCTGCGGCTTACACACACACACACACACACACACACACACACACACACACAAACACACACACTTAAATTTCAATTTCATGCATACAAATGCTAATGCTCATAGATCTCCAAGAAACACACACACCTGTACATATACCTGTACAGATTTGTATGAACACAAACAAATGCATGGTCACACTCATACGCTGTGCACATGTGTTATCTATTTGTTCATCTACACACGTTTGTGTGTGTGTGTGTGTGTGTGTGTGTGTGTGTGTGTGTGCACGTGCTGTTCAAAGAAATGTTGTTTAGCGTGTAAATATTTCACATGCTGTCTTTTGCATTATTTACACAGCTACCAACCCACATATAGACTTACATGATTTCTGCCCTCAGCCAATCACCTGCCTCCATGCTGAGATGTTCCTGTGCTTGACAGCCAATCAGAGGCCTGTTTCTGGCTTGGTCCAAAGGGAAATCTGATAGAGAATTGCTCCAGCTGTGATTTATCACCTGAGTTAATGGGACTTTTGTGTGTTCATGTTTTGTGTTGATAGGACTTTTGTGCGTTTTGTTTTGATAGCTTTGGTGTGTTAGTGCTATTTATGGTGTGTTGCTGGGATAGCCCGCTGTAGCCTGGAAATCCAGACGCTGATCTGAGTTGCTGTGCAGGACCATTGGAGCTTGTTATCCTACTGCCTACATCGCCCCAACTGACCCGTCTTGGATCCAAAGCGAGTTTAAACATCTGACACAGAATGGCGTGTCGCCGGGACATGGCGATGACATCATGAGTGCCTACACTTTCACCTTATGAGTGAACCTTGTTGAATTTCATACGTCATGCCGTTTAAAAAAGCTTTTGTTGAGGTGTATTCATGTCAGTGTTATGCTAACTGTGGTTTCATAGTTTTCTTAGCGCTACTGAGGGCTTTATAGTTGCATTGGCACTGGTAGAAGTTTCTTGTTGGCTACCTTAGAAAACACACATTAGCCACATATCAAAGGATACTGGCAATGTGGCAAATAAAACGAATTGGCCGTGACATCCATAAATCTAGAGCATACAGCTAGCACACATAACGCCACCATCTGCAGTAAACCAAAAAACAACTTACTTATATGATCCAGGTATATCCATGGTATTACCACCATTAGCGGTATTTCAGTCATATATGGACCAGCAGATTACTTCACTAAGAGATTGCAGACAAGAGAGATT
>JAIFZK010000082.1:2102500-2105000 GCA_027481765.1 Tenualosa thibaudeaui
ACTCTCCAATATCACCTTCACAAACAAAGGGGGCATAGAGCAAAAGAGAGAAAAAGAGAAGAGATGAGAAGAGAGGATGAAAGAGGAGAGGTACAACGAGAGTCTGCATATCTCCCATTATTCATTAGAGACACCAAACTGATCTTCACACACACACACACACACACACACACATTCTACAGTACATACTCTCTCTCTCTTTCTTTCTCTCTTCCTCTCTCTGTTTTCCTTTCTCTCTCTCTCTCTCTCTCTCTCACACACACACACACATACACAGATTTTCTCTCCTTTCCTTTTTTCTCCTCTTTTTTATGCACACAGACACAGAGACACAGAGACCCCTCCACCACACACACACACACACACACACACATATTTTAATTACACCCTCTGCAGCGGTAATGACTGATGATACAAGCTTCCCTAGAACTGAGCTGAAAATGTCATTGAACACACACACACACACATTCTCTCTCTCTCTCTCTCACACACACACACACACACACACACACACACACACAGGCACACACACAGGCATGCACATATGCACACATTTATGACATTTATTTAGAGCATTTATGGTTTCACGTGTTAAAGGTGCATTGAAGGTTCCATACAGCTACAGGGTGTTTTAAATTGTTCTCTGAGGTCTCCAAAGATGTAACTTTAGTTGGGCTGAAAACTGCCCCAGGAGAGATTAACAGGGCCCTCTGCAAACTACTGAAATAGTCCTGGAGTGAAGGGCTGAAAACTGCCCCAGGAGAGATTAACAGGGCCCTCTGCAAACTACTGAAATAGTCCTGGAGTGAAGGGCTGAAAACTGCCCCAGGAGAGATTAACAGGGCCCTCTGCAAACTACTGAAATAGTCCTGGAGTGAAGGGCTGAAAACTGCCCCAGGAGAGATTAACAGGCCCTCTGCAAACTACTGAAATAGTCCTGGAGTGAAGGGCCTCGTTTTCTCGCCTCGCCTTTGAGCTGCGCTCTGATTCGCTGCTGTAGCTTGTCAGCGATGCATGGCTGTGATGGCACTGAGAGGGAATATATTTGCATTAGTTCACTAATATCAGAATATATTTGCATTAGTTCACTAATATCAGAATATATTTGCATTAGTTTACTAATATCAGAATATATTTGCATTAGTTCACTAATATCAGAATATATTTGCATTAGTTCACTAATATCAGAATATATTTGCATTAGTTCACTAATGTCATAATTGCAACGGAAGAAGAACGAAAAATTTTGGAATATTAAATTTCAGAGGAAGTGAGGGGGAAGAAATAGTCTGTGACACGCACATCCTCCAATTGCTTGGAGACACTTTGCAAAGGTAAGCTTGTAATGTAACCAGATAACTGCTTTGTTATGGCAAGATTACTGTTACAATCACTGGTGAAACCTCACAAAGCTTACTGTATTCTCCAGCATTGTCAAGTGATTGTTTTCTAAAGCGCTGGACACATAAATAATAATGGACTTTAATTATACTACAGCCATTCGTCCCTAAGCTGCTGTTATTGAGGTATAAAACTAAAGATGAGACTGTTGCTGCTCTGCCTGTTATCTTTATTTCACAGATATTCAGTGATCTGGCACAGTTAGGATTCTGTGGGGCAGGCACCAGTCAAATACAGGAGAGCATGGATTTGGGGATAATTCAGTGCAATCCGCCAATGGCTTAAGGCCAATTCAAACCGAAGAATCACAACGAGACAAGACAGTTTTAGACAGGTGTTGCAACAGTGTGAATCAAATGTTTCATATCTTTGCAAGCAGTTTCAAGTCATTGCTAAAGATTCAACATGTCAAATCACAGTTTCAAGGATTTAGAAAGTTTTTACCTCACAGCTTTTAGGACGCGACGTTCTCCATCAATCCAGCAGAGAGTTTTGGAGATGGAGAGAAATGCTTATTAGCTCCTTTCAATGAAACAGCAGTGTCTGCTCAACTTTAGGCATAACGGATATGCTTTGTAAGTCACAGACATGAATGTAATTTTTTGGACAGTTTGCCATTTAGCTAAATGCGGTAACCTTGTTTGCTAACTAGCCAGCTTGCTAGTTTATCCGGATGTTGTTATGGAAACCCTGCTTCCGTTGCGAGTTGTTGCATTGGTGTGAATGCTTCAGTTTTTAAGCAGAACATCTCATGTTCCTGGTTTTTAGAATTTTCCAGCTTGTCTCGTCGTTAATCTGCTTCAAACTGGTCTTCAGAGATACTCAGTTCTACGCAGCACTGACCAACTGTTTATATAGGCCTGATTTCTCTGTTTATTTCTTTCCATTGGTTATTGCAGACAGGGAAGATAGTATTTCCACATGCACCATATAACACAAACTTATATAGACCAATCATATTAAATATACCCCAAACACATATAAATCCATTATATTTCATATAACACAAACTTATATAGACCAATCATATTAAATATACCCCAAACACATATAAATCCATTATATTTCATATAACACAAACTCATATAGACCCATCTAT
>JAIFZK010000082.1:2117500-2125000 GCA_027481765.1 Tenualosa thibaudeaui
ACCTTAATATTAGCACTATACACTTTAATATTAGCACTATACACCTTAATATTAGCACTATACACCTTAATATTAGCACTATACACACTTAATATTAGCACTATACACCTTAATATTAGCACTATACACTTTAATATTATCACTATACACCTTAATATTAGCACTATACACCTTAATATTAGCACTATACACCTTAATATTAGCACTATACACCTTAATATTAGCACTATACACTTTAATATTAGCACTATACACTTTAATATTAGCACTATATACACCTTAATATTAGTAATATACACTTTAATATTAGCACTATACACACCTTAATATTAGCACTATACACCTTAATATTAGCACTATACACCTTAATATTAGCACTATACACCTTAATATTAGCACTATACACTTTAATATTAGCACTATAAACATTAATATTAGAACTATACACACTTAATATTAGTACTATACACCTTAATATTAGCACTATACACCTTAATATTAGCACTATACACCTTAATATTAGCACTATACACACTTAATATTAGTACTATACACCTTAATATTAGCACTATACACCTTAATATTAGTACTATACACCTTAATATTAGCACTATACACCTTAATATTAGCACTATACACCTTAATATTAGCACTATACACCTTAATATTAGCACTATACACACCTTAATATTAGCACTATACACCTTAATATTAGCACTATACACACCTTAATATTAGCACTATACACCTTAATATTAGCACTATACACCTTAATATTAGCACTATACACTTTAATATTAGCACTATACACACCTTAATATTAGCACTATACACCTAACTATTAGCACTATACACCTTAATATTAGCACTATACACCTTAATATTAGCACTATACACCTTAATATTAGCACTATACACCTTAATATTAGCACTATACACCTTAATATTAGCACTATACACCTTAATATTAGCACTATACACCTTAATATTATCAATATACACCTTAATATTAGCACTATACACTTTAATATTAGCACTATACACTTTAATATTAGCACTATATACACCTTACTATTGACACTATACACCTTAATATTAGCACTATACACCTTAATATTAGCACTATACACTTTAATATTATCACTATACACCTTAATCTTAGCACTATACACCTTAATATTAGCACTATATACACCTTAATATTAGCACTATACACCTTAATATTAGCACTATATACACCTTAATATTAGCACTATATACACCTTAATATTAGCACTATACACACCTTAATATTAGCACTATACACCTTAATATTAGCACTATATACACCTTAATATTAGCACTATATACACCTTAATATTAGCACTATACACCTTAATATTAGCACTATACACTTTAATATTAGCACTATACACCTTAATATTAGCACTATACACCATAATATTAGCACTATATACACCCTAATATTAGCACTATACACCATAATATTAGCACTATACACACCTTAATATTAGCACTATATACCTTAATATTAGCACTATATACACCTTAATATTAGCACTATACACTTTAATATTAGCACTATACACCTTAATATTAGCACTATACACACCTTAATATTGACACTATATACCTTAATATTAGCACTATACACCTTAATATTAGCACTATACACCTTAATATTAGCACTATATACACCTTAATATTAGCACTATACACTTTAATATTAGCACTATACACTTTAATATTAGCACTATACACCTTAATATTAGTACTATACACCTTAAAATTAGCACTATACACCTTACTATTGACACTATATACACCTTAATATTAGCACTATATACACCTTAATATTAGCACTATACACTTTAATATTAGCACTATACACCTTAATATTAGCACTATACACACCTTAATATTAGCACTATACACCTTAATATTAGCACTATACACCTTAATATTAGCACTATACACTTTAATATTAGTACTATACACCTTAATATTAGCACTATATACACCTTAATATTAGCACTATACACTTTAATATTAGCACTATACACCTTAATATTAGCACTATACACCTTAATATTAGCACTATACACCTTAATATTAGCACTATATACACCTTAATATTAGCACTATACACCTTAATATTAGCACTATATACACCTTAATATTAGCACTATATACACCTTAATATTAGCACTATACACCTTAATATTAGCACTATACACTTTAATATTATCACTATACACCTTAATATTAGCACTATACACACCTTAATATTAGCACTATACACCTTAATATTAGCACTATACACACCTTAATATTAGCACTATACACCTTAATATTAGCACTATACACTTTAATATTAGCACTATACACCTTAATATTAGCACTATACACTTTAATATTAGCACTATACACCTTAATATTAGCACTATACACCTTAATATTAGCACTATATACACCTTAATATTAGCACTATACACCTTAATATTAGCACTATACACACCTTAATATTAGCACTATACACCTTAATATTAGCACTATACCCCTTAATATTAGCACTATATACACCTTAATATTAGCACTATACACCTTAATATTAACACTATATACACCTTAATATTAGCACTAGACACCTTAATATTAGCACTATACACATTAATATTAGCACTATACACCTTAATATTAGCACTATAAACCTTAATATTAGCACTATACACACCTTAATATTAGCACTATACACCTTAATATTAGCACTATACACTTTAATATTAGCACTATACACCTTAATATTAGCACTATACACCTTAATATTAGCACTATACACTTTAATATTAGCACTATACACCTTAATATTAGCACTATACACCTTAATATTAGCACTATACACCTTAATATTAGCACTATACACTTTAATATTAGCAATATACACCTTAATATTAGCACTATACACCTTAATATTAGCAATATACACCTTAATATTAGCACTATATACACCTTAATATTAGCACTATACACCTTAATATTAGCACTATACACCTTAATATTAGCACTATATACACCTTAATATTAGCACTATATACACCTTAATATTAGCACTATACACTTTAATATTAGCACTATACACCTTAATATTAGCACTATACACTTTAATATTAGCACTATACACACCTTAATATTAGCACTATACACCTTAATATTAGCACTATACACCTTAATATTAGCACTATACACCTTAATATTAGCACTATATACACCTTAATATTAGCACTATACACCTTAATATTAGCACTATATACACCTTAATATTAGCACTATACACCTTAATATTAGCACTATACACCTTAATATTAGCACTATACACCTTAATATTAGCACTATATACACCTTAATATTAGCACTATACACTTTAATATTAGCACTATACACCTTAATATTAGCACTATACACCTTAATATTAGCACTATACACTTTAATATTAGCACTATATACACCTTAATATTAGCACTATACACCTTAATATTAGCACTATACACTTTAATATTAGCACTATACACCTTAATATTAGCACTATACACCTTAATATTAGCACTATACACTTTAATATTAGCACTATACACCTTAATATTAGAACTATACACCTTAATATTAGCACTATACACCTTAATATTAGCACTATACACCTTAATATTAGCACTATACACCTTAATATTAGCACTATACACCTTAATATTAGCACTATACACTTTAATATTAGCACTATACACTTTAATATTAGCACTATACACACCTTAATATTAGCACTATACACCTTAATATTAGCACTATACACTTTAATATTAGCACTATACACACTTAATATTAGCACTATACACCTTAATATTAGCACTATACACCTTAATATTAGCACTATACACCTTAATATTAGCACTATACACCTTAATATTAGCACTATACACCTTAATATTAGCACTATACACCTTAATATTAGCACTATACACCTTAATATTAGCACTATACACCTTAATATTAGCACTATACACCTTAATATTAGCACTATACACCTTAATATTAGCACTATACACCTTAATATTAGCACTATACACCTTAATATTAGCACTATACACCTTAATATTAGCACTATACACCTTAATATTAGCACTATACACCTTAATATTAGCACTATACACCTTAATATTAGCACTATACACCTTAATATTAGCACTATACACCTTAATATTAGCACTATACACCTTAATATTAGCACTATACACCTTAATATTAGCACTATACACCTTAATATTAGCACTATACACCTTAATATTAGCACTATATACACCTTAATATTAGCACTATACACACTTAATATTAGCACTATACACCTTAATATTAGCACTATACACCCTTAATATTAGCACTATACACCTTAATATTAGCACTATACACCTTAATATTAGCACTATACACCTTAATATTAGCACTATACACCTTAATATTAGCACTATACACCTTAATATTAGCACTATACACCTTAATATTAGCACTATACACCTAACTATTAGCACTATACACCTTAATATTAGCACTATACACCTTAATATTAGCACTATACACCTAAATATTAGCACTATAAACCTTAATATTAGCACTATACACCTTAATATTAGCACTATACACCTTAATATTAGCACTATACACTTAAATATTAGCACTATACAACTTAATATTAACACTATACACATTAAAATTATCACTATAAAACTTAATATTAACACTAAACACACTTAATATTAGCACTATACACCTTAATATTAGCACTATATACACCTTAATATTAGCACTATACACCTTAATATTAGCACTATACACCTTAATATTAGCACTATACACCTTAATATTAGCACTAGACACCTTAATATTAGCACTATACACCTAACTATTAGCACTATACACCTTAATATTAGCACTATACACCTTAATATTAGCACTATACACCTTAATATTATCACTATACACCTAACTAATAGCACTATACACCTTAATATTAGCACTATACACCTTAATATTAGCACTATACACCTTAATATTAGCACTATACACCTTAATATTAGCACTATACACTTTAATATTAGCACTATACACCTTAATATTAGCACTATACACACCTTAATATTAGCACTATACACCTTAATATTAGCACTATATACACCTTAATATTAGCACTATACACCTTAATATTAGCACTATACACACCTTAATATTAGCACTATACACCTTAATATTAGCACTATATACACCTTAATATTAGCACTATATACACCTTAATATTAGCACTATACACTTTAATATTAGCACTATACACCTTAATATTAGCACTATACACCTTAATATTAGCACTATACACCTTAATATTAGCACTATACACCTTAATATTAGCACTATACACCTTAATATTAGCACTATACACCTTAATATTAGCACTATACACCTTAATATTAGCACTATACACCTTAATATTAGCACTATACACCTTAATATTAGCACTATACACCTTAATATTAGCACTATACACTTAATATTAGCACTATACACCTTAATATTAGCACTATACACCTTAATATTAGCACTATACACCTTAATATTAGCACTATACACCTTAATATTAGCACTATACACCTTAATATTAGCACTATACACCTTAATATTAGCACTATACACTTTAATATTAGCACTATACACCTTAATATTAGCACTATATAATATTAGCACTTTAATATTAGCACTATACACCTTAATATTAGCACTATACTTAATATTACTTTAATATTAGCACTATACACACCTTAATATTAGCACTATACACCTTAATATTAGCACTATACACCTTAATATTAGCACTATACACCTTAATATTAGCACTATACACCTTAATATTAGACACTATACACCTTAATATTAGCACTATACACTTTAATATTAGCACTATACACCTTAATATTAGCACTATACACACTTAATATTAGCACTATACACCTTAATATTAGCACTATATACACCTTAATATTAGCACTATACACCTTAATATTAGCACTATACACTTTAATATTAGCACTATACACCTTAATATTAGCACTATACACACTTAATATTAGCACTATACACCTTAATATTAGCACTATACACCTTAATATTAGCACTATACACCTTAATATTAGCACTATACACCTTAATATTAGCACTATACACCTTAATATTAGCACTATACACCTTAATATTAGCACTATACACCTTAATATTAGCACTATACACCTTAATATTAGCACTATACACCTTAATATTAGCACTATACACCTTAATATTAGCACTATACACCTTAATATTAGCACTATACACCTTAATATTAGCACTATACACCTTAATATTAGCACTATACACTTTAATATTAGCACTATACACCTTAATATTAGCACTATACACCTTAATATTAGCACTATACACTTTAATATTAGCACTATACACCTTAATATTAGCACTATACACATTAAGATTAGCAATATACACCTTAATATTAGCACTATACACCTTAATATTAGCTATACACCTTAATATTAGCACTATACACCTTAATATGAGCACTATACACCTTAATATTAGCACTAAATACCTTAATATTAGCACTATACACTTTAATATTAGCACTATACACTTTAATATTATCACTATACACCTTAATATTAGCACTATATAATATTAGCACCTTAATATTAGCACTATACACCTTAATATTTAGCACTATACACTTTAATATTAGCACTATACACCTTAATATTAGCACTATACACTTTAATATTAGCACTATACACTTTAATATTAGCACTATATACACCTTAATATTAGAACTATACACACATTAATATTAGCACTATACACCTTAATATTAGCACTATACACACCTTAATATTAGCACTATACACCTTAATATTAGCACTATATACACCTTAATATTAGCACTATACACCTTAATATTAGCACTATACACCTTAATATTAGCACTATATACACCTTAATATTAGCACTATACACCTTAATATTAGCACTATACACCTTAATATTAGCACTATACACCTTAATATTAGCACTATACAGACCTTAAAATTAGCACTATACACCTTAATATTAGCACGATACACTCTAATATTAGCACTATACACTTTAATATTAGCACTATACACTTTAATATTAGCACTATACACCTAATATTAGCACTATACACCTTAATATTAGAACTATACACATTAATATTAGATATATAAAATTTAATATTAGCAATATACACCTTAATATTAGCAATATACACTTTAATATTAGCACTATACACACCTTAATATTAGTACTATACACCTTAATATTAGCACTATACACCTTAATATTGAGCACTATATATACCTTAATATTAGCACTATACACCTTAATATTGACACTATACAC
>JAIFZK010000082.1:2130000-2140000 GCA_027481765.1 Tenualosa thibaudeaui
ACACACACATTCAGAAACTCAGCCTCAGAATACAGTCTCACTCTATCTACACCCCCTCATTGTACCAATGGCATGCTGTGGACTGAGAATGAGATTATGTGATGCAATGTATACAGTAACATGTATACTAGACCAGTGGTCACCAACCTTTTTAAGGCCCTAGATCCCGACCTTGGCCCTGACCAAAGACAGGATCTAACTATTGAAGTGTGTGAAAACCAGCTCAAATCCAGCTTGAGGCCTTGTGTTTCAGCAATCTGAACTTGAAGCACAAGAAAGGCTTCTTATGTCAAACTTCCATTGGATGTCACCAGGAAAATTCTTTATCTAGCATATCAAACAGCAAACGTCAGGAAATGCTATCACAGTATTCAATTAATCGAATCAAAAGGATAAAGGTATGAGGCACAGTTCGTATTTGCATTATAGAATTCTGCTTAAATTCTACTAATGATGATTATTGGTTAGAGTCATTGTGATGGCACTGTGTCAAAGATATCTCAGTGTCTGGACAGTTCATGTGCAATAAATACGATATCTTGGACACAAAAAATGCATTTTACTAGAGAAATGCAATATTTCAGACGCATTATTTTCGCAAGGGGGATGTAAATATTTTCATGGATGCTTAACTCACCAAAACTAAACTACACACCTACTAAACTCTGTTGCACTCATCAGTGTGAAAAGCATTCTTGCCTTTGATAGCCTCTTCCATTCTATGAGTGTCCTCGACCGCAGGTACAAACACAGAACTTTACACGCACAGCTTTTATGGGACAGGTTTGCCATTGACGTTTTGCTGTGACTCACCAGACAGTACGGAGAAGTCTCCTCAAGCAGCGTCCATTTCTTTTAAGAACATCGAACCAAACGATCTTTTAAGAACCAAACGATGCTGAGGCTTTTGCTCTTGAGTCATTTGAGTTGATCAATTTGACATCCAGTGTCACACAAAACAGATTGATCATTCACAAATTGGGAATCAGACGGCCATTTCGGAAATGTATCAAAGATCAGCTGGTCGATCACGATTGACAAGTTGGCGACCTGGATTAGACAAATGTCAATACAAATTTAATATCCTTAAAAAAACACCAACAACATTGTACATTCCCACCAATCCATGGGAATTTACTTGCAAACCAAAGAACAGGAACCAGAGTGATAATTTCCGTACATTATTTTGACTGACAAGTTGACAATAAAGGCGATTTCGACTTCATTCACTATGAGTTTCGTCTCCTCTGAAGTGTAGTAACTGCAGAATCTATTCTAGAGGCGAGTGAGAGAGCCTCACTCAGTCACCACGTAATGAGCCATTTAATCACTGGAGTGATAAATGTGATAATTGTGATAAATGTGATAATTACAGAAGTGATAAATGAACCTAAAAATGAGGCCTGGTGTGCCTTTCAGTTCACAGGGTGCTAAACAACTGGGTGAACATAACGGCATAATGACTTGCGTTTACATAACTGATAGAATGTGTATGAGTCAAGTTTGCCTGCAGTTAAATTATGCTATGGGCTAACATTCATAGTTGCTAACATTTAGCGCTAGCTTCGGTTAGCTTGCTAACAGGCAAACTGGACATATAAGTGTAGCACAGCTAACTGGCTGACCTTAAAGTATGACCTGAATGTATTTACAATTGTATAGAATGTGTTTAGACTTGTATAGATTGTATTTATATTTGTATATGTATATACACAAACACAGGCTACTTTATAATATGTGTACTGATATATATATATATATATATACAAACTACAGTATAATATGTGTACTCCCCTTCCACAGGATCCTGTTGGACTTCAATTTCTGTGGCCTTTGGCACTCAGATCAGTTTGTGGATGGTAAGCTGAGACAGCCCTCACATATTCTCAGGAATGTGTGTGTGTGTGTGTGTGTGTGTGTGTGTGTATGGAAGGGACTTCTTCATATATCATTTCATTCATCATATGCGCTTACTGTCATTCTGCCTTGCTTGCAATGTCCATATGACTATGTGTGTGTGTGTGTGTATCCATATGACTGTGTGTGTGTGTGTGTCCATATGACTGTGTGTGTGTGTATGTGTATGAGATAAAGTGAGAGGCGGGTGTGTGTGTGTGGGGGGCCGGTGTTTGGCAGTGTGTGTGTGTGTGTGTGTGTGAGTGTGTGTGTGTGTGTGTGTGCATATCTTATCATTACCATTTCATTTCCATGTTTATTTATTGTTTGTGTCTGAATGTGTTTGTGTGTCTCTGCATGTGTGTGCGTGTATGTGTGTGCCTGCGTGCGCGTGTATGTCTGTGCATGTGTGTGTGTGTGTGTGTGTGTCTTTCATGTGACCTCCTCATGTCACTCCCTCCCAGCTGGAACGTTCCATGCAAGTGAGTACTACTATCACACGTGTGTGTGTGTGTGTGTGTGTGTGTGGGGTGGGGTGTGTGTGTGTGTGTGTGTGTGTGTGTGTGTGTGTGTGTGTGTGTGTGTGTGTGTGTGTGTGTGTGTGTGTGTGTGTGTGTGTGTGTGTGTGTGTGTGTGTGTGTGTGTGTGTGTGTGTGTGGGGTGGGGTGGCCGACGTGACCAGGCTTTCCTGCTGTGTATGTTCATTTGGTATGACTGATTTATGACCGTATCTATGACGATGTGGAAGGTGATCTGAGCTCTAGACACACACAGGTCATAAATAATGTGTGTGTGTGTGTGTGTTAAATAATATACCTAAAAAAGATCCACACCATGGCACCATAGGCCCTGGGTTAGGCGATAGTGTGGTCTGACACAGAAACACACACACACACACACACATACACACGTCTAGTCAATGGGGTTAGAATGAATAAAAAGTGTGTGTGTGTATGTGAAACTGAGGCATCTCGTCTGTGTGTGTGTGCTGTGTATTTGTTATGTTATCATCTGTGTGTTTAGTCACTATGAGTGAGAGCATTTGTATTGGTGAGAGTGCAGAGTATGTACGGTCTCTCTGTTCAACCAGATTGTGTATGTGTGTATGTGTGTGTGTGTTTAAATTTGTAACTTGTATACTCTGTGTGTGTGTGTGTGTGTGCTTACCATATTTATCATCTGCTTGTTTGGTCACTATGGGTGAGAGGGTTTATATGTGTGAGAGCATAGATTGTGTACCTCTTTTCTGTAAGACCAGACTGTGTATGTGTGTGTCTGAGAGAGAGTGCTACACACTGTCTAACTATACTGTGTGTGTGTGTGTCTCTGTGTGTGTGTGTGTGTGCACTCCTGGGTGTATGTGTGTGTGTGTGTGTGTGTGTGTGTGTGTGCAGCAAATAAGAAGAAGACTGGAGACATTCTGCAGCCATGTGACACTGAATATCCCAGTTTCGTCTATGAGCCGTCAATCAAGGAGACCAACAGTGTCATCAAATGTGGACGCTGTCAGAAGTATGAGATAACACACACACATATATACACACACACACACACACACACACACACACACACACACACACACACACACACACACAGCACACACACACACATAAACCCAGGAGTGCATACACACAAACAGACACGCACACACATATATATACACCCAGGGTGCACACACACACACACACATAACACACACACAACACACATACACACACATACACCCAGGAGTGCACACACACAAACAGACACTCACACACATATATATACACCCAGGGTGCACACACACACACACACACACACACACACACACACACACACACACACAGTATATCCAAACATACTCAAAGCACATATCCAAACCCACACAGACACACCAGCTTTCATTGTTTGCTGATGCTCTAGTGCCCCCTAATGGAGGGAGCATGCAGTAACCAGCATTAAGAAGCCTGGTGCATTGCTGCAGTGGTGTGGGGGCAATAGACTAGCCATAGGCTAGCAGGCTACATAAAATCAGATTGTTCTTCCTGATGATGAAAAGAATGGCGTCTTTATAAATAACACTGCATGAAAAAGGTAGTTTGTCTTTGGAACTGAAAAAAATGTTGTAAATGTGGAAACCTCCTTCCCTCTTGGCTGTGTGGTTCTTCACTAACACGTTAAAAATGTTGCCAGTATTGCTGTGTTTGTGTATGTGTATGTGTGTGTGTAGAAATCTTTGCCCTTGTGTCCTGGGTGTATGTGTGTTCTTGTTTGTTTGTTTATGTGTGCATGTGAATGTGTGTGTATACCTGCATGTGTGTGTGACTGTGTGTGTGTGTGTGTGTCTCTTCTCTCTGGCATATGCTAGTTGCTCAACTGTCAAGTTTTTGGTTATTTCAGAGTTTCTTAATGTTTGTCAGTCATGATGTCAAGGGAACAAGAACATTGTTTGACTTAAGAGGACACATTATCCAAAATTGTACGTTATATACATTGAATTTCACAGAAAATAAGATTGTAATGTGTGTGTGTGTGTGTGTGTGTGTGTGTATTTGCAGGGTGTTTGTGATCCAGCAGATCCCTGACAGTAACCTGCTGATGGTGGTGGTGCAGGCTGACTGTGACTGCTCACGTCAGTACCCGCCCATTACCATGAACCCCAAGGAGGTTAAATATATCCTTTACCTGCCCACTCGCTCGTCAGCTCCAATCACATGCTGTTGTTTCTGGTTTGTATTTGTGTGTCTTTGTGTGATTAAGGCCTGTCTATCCAACCATAAAGTATGTGTGTGTGTGTGTGTGTGTGTGTGTGTGTATCCTTGACTTATCTGCACATAACGCAACTGTGAAGTGTGAGAGGATGAAGTCGATGAAGATTCGCAGACGACCTGAATCCTGTCACGCCTACCATCCTAAGGTCTGCACACACACACGCACACACACACACACACACACAAAAACACACATAATTTGAGTCCTACCATGCCTACCATCCTAAGGTCTGCACACACACACACATACACACAAAAAACACACATCATTTGAGTCCTACCATGCCTACCATCCTAAGGTTTGCACACACACACACATACACACACACACTTATGAACAAATCCACATGTACTGGTGAGAATAAAACACACACACACACACTTATGAACAAATCCACATGTACTGGTGAGAATAGAACACACACACACACACTTATGAACAAATCCACATGTACTGGTGAGAATAGAACACACACACACACACACACACACACACACACTTATGAACAAATCCACATGTACTGGTGAGAATAAAACACACACACACACACACACACACACACTTATGAACAAATCCACATAGAACACACACATGCACTGGTGAGAATAGAACACACAGGTGGAATGAACACAAAATGGCGACTGGAGAGGAGCTCTTCTGTGTAGGATCCATTGAAGTGGCATGAGTCAGCTTTATCATATGAAGGGTCTCTAAGGGCTCAGGGTTTAGGGTTACCATCAGTCTCTAAGGGCTCAGGGTTTAGGGTTATGGGGCCATTTGGACTCAGTCAGAACACCATCCTGACATCAATAATTATCAGTTTATAATTGTCAATATTAATCAATAATTAACAATGATGTCTTAATAAAATAATCAGTACTGCATCATTAAGATAAAATCTTTCTGTTATATTAACTTCATTTTCAACAGGTGTCAACACTGTGTGATAACACGGTGTGATAACACTGTGTGTGTGTATGTGTGTGTGTGTGTGTGTGTGTGTGTGTGTGTGTGTGTGTGTGTGTGTGTGTGCTGTAGGAAAATGCCAAAGACTGTGGGGGAGCATCTGCCATCTCACTTTGTGTGTCACTCTTCATTCTCTGCCTGTGCACTTCTCTCCTGGGTCTACGGTGACACACACACACACACACACACACACACACACACACACACTTCCAGGAAGCAGCCATGGAGCGATGGGTCATTTGCATGACGTCATACACACAGCTTTATTTAATACTTCTGCAAAGGTTTACCTTCACTGATAAAGACTCATATGGTCTCACTTAAACACACACACTCACACACACACATACACAGGAAGCTTCATGAAGTAATATTCTTAAGACATTGTGTGTGTAAGATGACGACCACTTGTTCATCTGTGGATAGAGACACAGAGACAAACATGTGACTGCCGGCTCCATTCATTAGTGAACGCTCTCCAATATTCCACTGAAGAAGTCCCCATAAGGACAGACACCTCAGAACTGTGTGGTCTTCACACATATTCATCTCTCTGAACTCTGTGTCCTCATAAGGATACACAATCAAGCTGAATATGTCCTTACACATATGAGCTGCATGTCCTTATAAGAGTACACGCTCAAACTGAACATGTCCGTATAGGGATACATACTCATAAGCTGGTCACACTCTTATAAGAATACACACTCAAGCTGGACATGCCCTCATAAGGATACACACTCAAGCTGGACATGCTCTCATTAGGATACACACTCAAGCTGGACATGCCCTCATAAGGTACACACTCAAGCTGGACATGTCCTCATAAGGATACACACTTAAGCTGGACATGTCCTCATAAGGATGCACACTTAAGCTGGACCTGTCCTCATAAGGATACACACTTAAGCTGGACCTGTCCTCATAAGGATACATACGCGGGCTGGACATGTCCTCATAAGGATACATGAGCAAAGACTGTGTTTTCCCTTTTCTTTGAGCCAGGCAAGGACAGTTTGCATGTGGAATTCTTCCTTTCTGTAGTGTTCAACTAAACCAACTAAACTTGGATATCCAGATTGCTTGCAATGACTTGAATATCCAATCAGATTGCTTGCAAGGACTTGACCCTCACACAATTACCTTCTGCCTTTGCGTCCACACTGGTAAAGCCTGATTTAAGCTTCCTTTATGTACAACATTCACTTGTATTGTGTATCTATTGGCTTTGGTGTAAAAAGGCAGACAAATTAAGCACAGGCAGCAGTCTGTATGCATAATGGTATTTAAAACTATTTTTAACATATTTAAAGTGTACAAACGTAAAGTCTTTAGCCCTTGTATGTTTCTGTGTGTAGAGGTTAAATATGTGTTGTTATAGGTGTATAAAAGGATGTCATGTCATGGGGATGTGGGTTTGAATCCACCTGTAGTCCAAATCATATCAAATGCCAATGAGAAAGCGTGTTTGATTCCACCTGTTGTTACTTAACCAATATGTACCCTTCCTGTAGCTTTATATGGAACAAAAACAAAAACAAAAACAATTGGTTGGGGTTATTGTCATCAGAATGGGACGTTTCTGTGAGCATCAGATGTCCAGTGGAGTTTCCTTATGGATGGACAGGAGAGAGAGAGGGAGAGAGAGAGAGAGAGAGAGAATGGGGCAACTCGATGAGCGTCAGAGATCCAGCAGTTCTTCCCTGTGGATAGCTATCTCATGCCACTTTTGACTGCCGTTGCCATGGTTACTGGGCACTGGTCCATGACGGCTGTGGGTGAACATGATCTCAGTGTGTGGTGTGATTTCATCTCCTCTCCTCTCTTTGTGTGCATGTGTGTGCGTGTGTGTGTGTGTGTGTGTGTGTGTGTGTGTGTGTATAAGTGTCATGCCCCCTTCACACGGAGCCGCGCTCCCCCTCTTGCTGTCAACCATCACCGGAAATAAAGGCTCTTTAAATGTTGCCATGACAACTGAGTTTTAATACAGTCTCCTGTGGGCTCTGTGAGCGCTGCCATGGCAACTAGAGTATCTCGCCTGTGAATACTGGACTACTGTATGCTCCCCTTGCCTGTGAATACTGGACTACTGTATGCTCCCCTTGCCTGTGAGTACACTAGTGTAGTAGAGGAACTGTAGCATAGCAGTGCACTCTTAAGCTGCCAGTGATATTCTGTAATACTCAACTGCTTCTTGGCATTATGTTACTGTACTCTGACATGGTCCCATTCTGAATAAACCTCCCTTTGACAACACTATGCCTTCTTAACTAATTAACCTGCTGCACCACTTACCTGTACAGTTGTGGGGACGGATAAGGTGTCTCAGGCCCAGTACTCTGAGGTGGACACATCTAGGGTTTTAAAGCCCAAATATAGACAGTCTGCTGGCTGCATGACTAGCATTCTACTGACAGACAGACAAAGACAAAGACACAGACACAAAGAGACAAAGACACAGACAAAGAAACAGACACAGACACAAAGACACAGACACAAAGAGACAAAGACACAGACACAAAGACACAGACACAAAGAGACAGACACAAAGAGACAAAGACACAGACACAAAGAGACAAAGACACAGACACAAAGACACAGACACAAAGAGACAAAGACACAGACACAAAGAGACAAAGACACAGACACAAAGAGACAAAGACACAGACACAAAGAGACAAAGACACAGACACAAAGACACAGACAGAGTTTGTTCTGTTGTTTCACTTATTTCATATGTTGGTCTCATTACTGTTAATATTGTTGTGTAGTTGTGATGAGTCCACACAGCCCTTCAGGTGAACACAGGACACAGAGGCAGTGAAACATTTTGAGTTTTTATTATATCAGTACAAGAGTATGAGACAGACACATGCATTCACATCCTGCCTAAACGAGCGGCTCTGAGCTCACTGGTTTATCTTTGCAGGGAGCAGAAGCTAACCAGTTAGCAGCTAATGCACTTAGCAGTTAATCTGGGGAACAGATTTAGCCTTTTTCTGTTTATACATGTTAGCATTAGCCACTAGCTGACAACTAATGTTCTGCTATAGCGTTAGCTGCTAGCTAACAACTGATACTACTTTTAGCATTAGCTGCTAGCTAGCTGGGAGCTGATGCCAGTTTTTAACATTAGCTGCTAGCTGGGAGCTGATGCTTGTTGTAGCATTAGCTGGTGACTTAGCATGTAAGAAGGTTAGCCAAACGCATGCAGGTATGGAGCACTGGCCCAGGGGCCCAGGGGTGCAGCGGGGTGGCCCAGAGGGGAGACCCTGCACTGGGATACTATCAGGACCATGCAGTGCTTCCTTCCAGCTGTACACACACACACACACATCTTCAAGCAGGTACACACACCCCTTATAGCAGGAATACACACTTACACACCATAGTTACTGCAGGCTACACACACATTGCTGATGGAGTCTGACGCTTCAAGTAAATTCATCATGAAACTGCCCTAAGTAAACGCACACACACAAACACACACACAGGCACACACTCAAACACACTTTTCCATTAGCCCTGTGTTTAACTGCAGCATGAACATGACATAATCCATCCAACATTTTCCTAATGTTACACTTTTAGAAAACAACAGTCAATGTAAAAACCTTGTAAGGTCACACACACACACACACCATTTCAGAGCACATGGCTCACTGAACAGCTAGCTGAGGGTACTTCACCTGAAAACACTGCAGAACCAAATTTCACAAAGAATCTTTGCAGACTTCATACAGTACATACAAACACACACACACACACACACACACACACACACACAGACATGCTTCATTTTGCTTCAAGCATTGTTTAACACAGTAATCACCTTGTACAAATAGATGCTCACTAATACATTCCAAATATTTCATGTTTATGTTCAAGGCTGGCACCCACCAGAGCATCAGATGCAGGTTGTGAAATGCATCTAACATTCTGATATTTCCATTCACAGTGCTGCCATCAGACTTTCAGATTGGTAATGTCTTTTTTTGGATGTTACTACTTTTATCAGCCAATTATGAGCTAGATCATCAATATTGCATTAGTTACTTTTGTTTACCCATGGCAACAGTTACTAAGGGAAGTAATGTCTTGTTTGTAACCAATGGTATCATGAACTTCAGCCCAAATGGTCAGAAATAGCAAGATGAATCTGATAGAAAACCATGCTGTTTCTACAGGCTTGATGCACAGGTTTCAGAAGAGTTTTCTGAAGTTCCGCAGCAGATGTAAGGCAGAGGTCTCTAGAGGGCTTTGCTCCAATGAGTTTTCATTTTTTTCTTGACACGTCACCCTGCAGACATGTCTGGTGGGCTCAGGCCTTAATGGTCCATACCACTGTATCAGTCAGTAACCATGCCTTTGGTCTGTATGTGTG
>JAIFZK010000082.1:2152500-2160000 GCA_027481765.1 Tenualosa thibaudeaui
CCTCTTCCCTCTCCCTCTCCTTTCCTCCTCTCTTCTCCTCCTCCCTCTCTTCTATCCTCTCCTTCCTCTCTCCTCCCCTCTTCTCTTCCCTCTCCCTCTCTCTCTTTTTTCTCCTCTCCTCTCTACATGTGGAAAACACACCAGACAGAGTGATTTCACTCTGAGCTCCTGGATGTGTGGGTGACTGAGTCGGCCAGACTGTGTGTGTGGGTGTTTGTGTGTGTGTGTGTGTGTGTGTTTGTGTGTGTGTGTGTAAGTGTGAGTGTGTGTGTGTGTGAGAGAGAGAGAGAGTGAGAGAGAGATAAATAATGTGTGTGTATGTGTTTGTGTGTATGAGAAAGACAGAGGGAGGGTGTGTGTGTGTGTGTGTGCTAAATGCTCTGAGTGTTTAATGCATTTCTGTCTGAATGTCAGGGTTTCTTTTCCTTTCCCATCAGCAGGCCGAGATGACATCATACAGATCTGCATCACAGCACAGTCAGGATAGCACTCAAGCCTGGCCCTGATCTGGCCCTGATCTGGCTCTGATCCGGCTCTGATCTGTCTCTGATCCAGTCCTGATCTCACTCTGATCTGATTTTCAGATGCCGTCTGATGTGATCAGCATGTCCACAGCGGTTTGCAGCACAGGTCAATCCAACAACAGAAAGACCTCCAAGGTCACATCTGTGCTACAGTCCAACCTGCTGTCCAAGCTACTGTAGGCTGGAGACCCAGAGGCAATACCCCCCCCCCCCCCAACAACACACACACACACACAAACACACACACACACAGCTGGCCTGCAGCAGACGGCTAACACTCTGAAGTCAGACAGGCAGGCCAGACGTGTCCTGCAGCCAGACTGGGACTGCACTGGACTGGACTGGATTGGACTGAGAGCACACATGACTCCCAGTAGGACCACTAGGAAACGAGATGGCCTTGTAGCCCAGGCCCTAATTAGGACTATATTGTATCAAGTCACTTTTAAAGTCAAGCAGAAGTGACACAGGATGTGCCTGAAAAGAAAATGGATGGAAAAGACTGAAGTGAGAACAGAAAGGAGAAGAGAGAGTGGACTCATGGGTACTGTGAGTTATGAAACAGGGTGGCCACGACTCAGCCCATATGCCCAGGAGGAGAACTACAGTGTAGCCTCTGTTTTAGACACTCCAACGGGGTGGAAAACCCTTGAAGCTCCAGAAGACGGCCCAGGGCTCATTGTTTGGAGAAGTGTTTAGTAACCTGTCAAACACACACTATGATGTCAGCTATGACTGGGCTATCAAACTGAGTTGATCCAGGTGAACTGGGCCGAACTAAGTGATACTGAATTGAATGACCACGCACACTATCACAGAACTCGCAGTACCGAAAGCAAATACATTCTCTTTGGATAGCCATGATTTTGTATCGTCTTACATCGACAAAACATTCACAAACCCTAACTTACCCACACCATACATTTTCTGTAGCCCGTTTCACAGCGGGGGGCGGCGATGGGCGCTGAGTCATATTGGTTCGACCCAGTTACCGCGCACCGCCACCGCGAACTCAGCTGCATCTAACCTACCGGAGTTTCCCTGAGTGATTGTGCGTGCGTGGCGCACAGGTGCCGTGCGTACTTCAAACCGCATCCTTACCACACGCAAGACAATGAACTGAGGTAGTCGGACCTGACGCTCGCTTATAGGCTAAACCTGGGCAGGACGCCTCAGATCTGTCACGGAATTACATTCTGCACAGATCAAACAATTAAACATCTTCAGATGCAATCACACTGTGCTGAGAATATCTGACACCGTCCTTCGCATTTCTTTAAAATCTGAAATAAACCCCTTAGGGCCCATATGGTTAAAACAGAAACGCCGCGTGTGTGTGTTTTGTTTGTCTGAGGTGTGGTGATCGGCCTGCCTCGCCCCTCTTCACACTCACCATACGGTCCCGTACGCCCCTGATCCAACCGGCGTCAGGTTTTGGTACCGCTCGGGAACCTCCCATACGGTCTTGTTGAGCTCCTGACGATAGAAGCCGGGTCTGGCTGTCATTTTTTCGGCCCACGGTCTCTTCCTGAGGCAAGGCAAAGCAGTTCTGGGAGCGAGATGCTGACTCGGAGAGTGAGTGAGTGAGTGACACAGGCCGGCTGCTCTCCCTCTCTGTCTCTTTCTCTCCGGTGGTAGATCGCGCAAGAGAGGAGGGGGGATGGCGGGAGCAGCTGATTCTGTGCTCCGCTATATGGGAGGACGCCGATGGGTAGTTAGAACAAGCAATGGCAACGCAGCGTCAGAAATGCCTTAAAAAAATACATTTCTGCCGAGATTATCTGAGACTATTTCCGGCTCGGACGAATGGGTTCTTGAAAAGCCAGCGCTGATTGTGGAACAAAGACAGCGCCCCCACACGCAGAACACGGCGAACAAAAGGATAATGTGAACTATTATAACTATCGCACTATTCAAAGGGATAATGTGAAGTTGCTCCCCTTGCGTGTTCTAGAATGAATATTGGCAAGGGAAGCCATCGAGACATTGGAAATAATGTTGATGCACAAAGCCAAGTAGTTTAGGCCTAGACTCTCAGACCATAACATGGTATAGGCTTCCAAATAATAACATTTTAATCTATTGCAATTTTACATTTCATTCTTATCCTGTTTTTATAAGGTTTGCTTTGTTGTCTATTGATTGCTATGCGTATCTTGAATGTTGGCCCTCTTTATGCAAAGCATCAACCTTTGCTGCTGTCATCAAACTTACTTAGTGGAATAGTACTACTGCACTATTTCATTATCCTACAGTATACTACTGCACTATTCCATTATCCTACAGTATACTACTGCACTATTCCATTATCCTACAGTATACTACTGCACTATTCCATTATCCTACAGTATACTACTGCACTATTCCATTATCCTACAGTATACTACTGCACTATTCCATTATCCTACAGTATACTACTGCACTATTTCATTCTGGAACCAAGCATGGCCTATGACAGCCATCTTATTATGGTGAGGAAAGAAGATCTGAAACCGGTGAAAAACTTTCACAGGCCAGGAGGAGGAAGTAGGAACAAAATAGGCCTATACTGAGACAGAATAAGTGAAAGGACAACTGTGTAAAAAATGAAGAAACAATAGGCTCTGATATTCACCCTCTGAAAAAAAGAAAAGTTTGTGAGATGAAGTAATGACACATCTGCAGAGAATGTTAGGATGTGTGTCAAGTAGATTACTGAGTAGTGCATTAAAAAACAGGAAGATGAAATGAATACAGTGAATTCTGCTTAATTTCATTGGCCATTTTTTATTGTTATTGCCATTTTATGAGATGGCTTATCCTTCCTGAAAAACACGACAGTAGGGGTCATCTAAGATACAAACTCCTCTTGACCTTATAAAAATAATAATTACTTTCCATATTTCAGTGTAGCTTCAGAAATTACTCTTTGAAGTGAATGGAATAGTTGGTTTTCCATGTGCATTTTGAGAGTGTTAAGAGGTGTTATCAGTAAGTTATGTTGTAAAGAATGGTCCAATATCTGACCTTATAAGAGAGAACTGTTGGCTACTCACTGTCCCATGAGAATTCATTCCTACGTCGGCAGGGGGCATAAGAGAGCCCGTTCCTTTTATTTAGCGTTTCTCAGTTTTGCATTTCTGAGTTTTTATTTATTGCAGTTAAATTAAATTGAATGTGGAAACCCTGATTAAATCTGGGCACGTGGTCATTGCTATCATTGGCAGCGAAAACACATAGAATACATGAAAAAGTGAGACATATTTGAAAAACTTTTAGTTTAATGATAACCGGAAGTAGTATTGGTGTCTGCTGTAGCCGGATTGGCGGTGAACGGAGCTGAGCATGGTGCTGAAAACTCTTCGACAGTGGTCTTCTATTACTATGCAGAGTCAGTCCACACATTTTGTTGTTTTTACAGCATAACATGTTGTAGCCTCTCTCGTGATAACGGCCGTTTTGACTGATGTTTGTCGTGGCATTAGCCTAGGCCTACTTTGTTTTTAGCACTTTCTTTGTAACTGCTTTGGAGGTATAGACCATAATAATCAAACGTGAAAATGCAGTAAAAACAAAACTTTGATGTGATACGCTCTTCGTTAACATGCCTGCCCATGTTCACAGATCTATAGCCTAGATTGTATTTAGTCAAATATGTTAGGCTACAGGATAACTCAGCTGATGGACAAATGTAGACAGCCAATAAATTAAATCTATCTAAATAGCCTAAGTAGAAGAAGTAAGAAGTATCTGTACTTGAGTTGGTGTAATTCTGTCAACTTTTACTTCACTGTATTTCTTGAGTTCATTGCGTACTTTTACTCCACTGCATTTTCAATTCAGTCCAATGAGGCTTTGATGAAACTAACTTGTTGGTCTACCTGCATTAAAGTCTTGGAGAAGCAGATTTGTCATTGGGTAATTAACTAAGTGCAAACAAAATCTCCATTCAACCTGTAGTGTGTGTGATGTAGACATCTTTTTATTATCCCAACAACTTGCCTTTTTATTCCACTGCATCAGTGTGTCATAGGTTTCAAAATATGTCAAGGTAGACCTATGATGAAGACGTCATCTTTAAGGGTGATGGATAAACTTAGACACACAATAGCAAGGTGAGATTCTGGAGGAAAAGAGCACTATTTGTTTTTTTCAGGCTTTTAAAGGTTGTTGTAGGCCCCATTGTTTTAAACAAACTTTGTAATAAAGTTTGTAGTAAGCCAGTACATAATTACTTGTAGTATACTACTCTCATTACTTCAGTATATAATTACTTGTAGTCTACTAGTCTAATTACTTCAGTACGTAATTACTTGTAGTATACTAGTCTCATTACTTCAGTACATAATTACTTGTAGTCTACTACTGTCATTGTTTCAGTACATAATTACTTGTAGTATACTAGTCTCATTACTTCAGTACATAATTACTTGTAGTCTACGAGTCTCATTACTTCAGTACATAATTACTTGTAGTATACTACTCTCATTACTTTAGTACATAATTATGGATTATTTGTCCTAAAAGTAACCTAGACTTTTACTTCTTATTCTTAGTAGGTGCACTTGAACCTCTGTCAAAGGCTATATTCTCAAGATTGTTTTTATTATATCTCATTATACTTTATTTTTTAATGCATTTAGCAGATGCTTTTATCTAAAGCGACTTACATATTTGTCAACTATCAATTACATCAGGGCCAGTCTCCCTTGTGTGTGTCGGAGGGGAAGGGTCTAGTGCAAAGACTGACAGGCACAGGCTTAGGCTGTCTTTGTTTCCGTGTTCATGATTCTTATAGTTTGGTAGACAAAACTGTTCTAGAGTCAGGGGGTCCGAGCTGTAAGACTAGATGGTAGCAGCTAAAACAGGCCATGATGGCTGGAGTCCATACTGACTCTTTAGGCCAATTGATGCACGGCCTGTTATATAAGTCCTGGATGGAGGGCAGATACAAGCCACAGATGCCTTGTGCTGTATGAGATGCCTTGTGCTGTATGAGATGCCCTGTGCTGTATGAGATGCCCTGTGCTGTACTCACAACTCTTAATGCTTTTCCTGTGGTTACAGAGCAGCTTACCAACCATAGATTGATGCCTCCAGTCAGGATGCTCTCTGCTGTGCCTCTGGAAAAGGCCATCTAAGGTGGAAGAGACACTATTGGGCTTTCCTAGCAGACTGGTCAGTGTGACCATGCCAGGTCAGGTCTTCTGTGATGTTAACACCAAGGAAGGAACTTGAAGTTGTTGACCCTTTCCACAGTAGCACCATTGATGGTGATGGGGTCAGACTGTTCTCCTTTCCTCCTGAAGTTTACAATTAGCTCTTTGCCATGTTGAGAGATAGGTTGTTCTCCTGACACCACTGCGTTAAGTTGTTAACTTCTCTCCTGTAGGCTGTTTCATCATTGTTGGTAATCAGACCAATTACAGTAGTGTCTTATTAAGCAAACTTAATACACGTATCAGAGCTATGCACAGCCACACAGTCATGAGTATACAGGGAGCAAGATAGAAGGTTCATAATACAACCCTGGGGGGCTCCTGTGTCGATGGTCCAGGAGGATGAAATGATGGAGCCCATTCTCACCACCTGGCGCCTCACTGACAGGAAGTCCAGACTCTGGTGTAGACCTAGACTCCTGAGCTTGCTGTCAAGTATACTGGAGACAATTGTGTTAAATGCAGAACTATAGTCTATGAACAGCATCCTTACATAATACTATATAATATTATTATATAATGGGAGCTGTCTGTAGCCCTGCTCCTGTAAGTTACTGCCTTAGATGTAGAGTCCAAAAATTAGGCTGTTTTGACAACCAGCTTTAATGCTGTCTCTGACAGGCTATGCAGAATGATAGAAGCCTAGGTCTTGTTGAAAATGTGTCCCTGCAACACACAGGCAATTACCCTACAAATAATTATAGGCAATATGTGATGAACAGGGTCGAGATTTTTGTGATTTTGGCATTTTTAATAATAGCACGTTATAATATACATGGTATTATTCTGTATCGTTACAGGATACATGGTTTGGAGAGAGTTTCGATAAAATGCTTTTATTTTGACGATGTATTATATTTCACCCGGAAATAAAGATCATGCAGCATGCTATTACTGTTGCCAGCGAGCAAGTGAGCGAACGCGGATGTTGGAAGCATGGGTTTGGGGCACTAACTAAGCGGAAGCACACAAAACAAAGAAACCCCCCTTAAACAGGGGCAGTGGGCGTTTTGGAGTTTGTTGTCGGAGCCAACAGCATTTCAGTAAAGCTTATGTTTAAGGGCGAACCTCAATCAAGTGAAGGGAGATCCGATAACCACAGAAAGACAAAATCAAGATGATGCAACTGAAGCTTGCTGCTTCTAAGGTGAGTTTGTGGTCCAACCGGCAATGTGGTTAACCTTCGATAACCTTCTCAATGGAAAAGTGTGTCATTGTCGGTGTGTTGGCAATAGTATATTTATATGCCATGTATTCTCATATATTTTAACTTCAAATCACACTAAAACACAACCTTACTTCTTAGTCCCGTGAGAACCGTGAAATATAGCTAGATAGCGATAACGATGACTCTAAGGTAACGTTAACGAAGCTCGTGTTCGTAACGTAACGTTAGAAACCAAGTGTTTTGAAACCCGATGAAGGGTTCATGTCACCTCATACTGCACGCACGGTTTAGGTGAAGCCCTGGCTGTCACAGCTCGTGTTCAGATCGATCAGGAGCAGAACGCACATCAGCTTTCAAACGCAAGCCCTTCGTAATATAACGTTAGTCACTGTGTGGGTCACACTAGATGTAGTGGTTGCAGAATTGTGTTTTTGATCCTGTGTTGCTTGGTTTGTGCTGTCAGACAATGCGGATAAATCCATCATCAGTAGCCAACTGATGGATTTCTTACCAAGTAACTTTAATGTTTTGCATGGAACGCTGGTCGGGAATGGGCTTGAGGTCATACTCTTTTTCAAGGACATAACTTGAAAGATATCTCCCGTGGGTT
>JAIFZK010000082.1:2165000-2170000 GCA_027481765.1 Tenualosa thibaudeaui
CACACACACACACACACACACACACACACACAAGCACAAGCACACACGTGTCCCCATTCACTCATATGATACAATTGATTGAAAAGAGTTTTAAATGTGTGTGTGTGTGTGTGTGTGTGGGTTGCTGTGGTGTTGTTTCATAACCTCTCATTTGTCCAGAGCATGTTGACATTATGTTCTTGGCTTTTTACAGCAATGTGCTTATGCCATCTCTTGTTATTATTCACACACACACACACGTGTGTGTGTGTGTGTGCATACCCCTACGTGTGTGTGTGCGCGCGTGCTTGCAAAGTTCAATGCAATTCAATTCATTTAGTAAATTACACAGGGCGCTGTGTGTTCAATGTATGTCTGTCACCTGAAAGGTTTGAGTTGAGGCTAGATTATGGTGTATGATTATGGTGTATGTAGTTAATTGAGTTTAATTAAGTGTGTGTGTGTGTGTTGAATACAGGTGTTGAGTTGGTGCTGGTTGTAGGCCTGATCCTGCCGTAGGGGACATGGAGAGCGGCCTGTCATCAGGGACGCAGGACAGCCTGCTGTCGGCCAATAACATGGAGTCTTCAGGTGTTCACAATAAACACCTCAACGACGACACTGTAAGTTTGCCTGTGTGGGAAGGTCTGCATGGTTCTATTGTATATTTCCCTCTGTGTGTGTGAACAGTGTGTGTGTGTGTGTGTGTGTGTGTACAGTATGTGTGTGTGAACAGTATGTGTGTGTGTGTGTGTGCGTGTCTGTGTGTGTGAACAGTATGTGTGTGTGTGTGTGTGTGAACAGTGTGTGTGTGTGTGTGTGTGAACAGTATGTAGTTTAACAGTAGTTTATGTCTGTATTGTAGCTGATGCATCATATGCCTCCCTTAGTTGATCTACATGAGGGTGTGTGTGTGTGTGTGTAGCTGCAGTCCCTCAGTTCTGAGCTGTGTGTGTGTGTGTGTGTGTGTGTGTGTGTGTGTGTGTAGGAGCGTAGCTGCAGTCCTTCAGTTCTGAGTTATGTGCGAAGCAGCTGGAAGGAGGGACTCCTGAGCAGGAAGAGACCCTTTGTAGGGAGATGCTGCCATTCCTGTACACCACAGAGCCAGGTATGACACACACACACACGTGCACACACACACCCACACACACACACACACACACACACATACACACACACGTGCACACGCACGCACACAAACGCGCACACACACACACACATGCACGCACGGACACACACACACGCACGCGCACACACACACACACGCACGCACACACAAAGTCAGATGAAACACCATTGCCTCAGATTTAGATCTGTCTAATTATAGTTGGGTTCCTTAGGAGGGGAATTGAACCATAGAGTCTCTCTCTCTCTCTCACACACACACACACACACACACAGAGCTGCTCTGCCTCCCTTTGGGGACTCTCCTGGGTTCTTAATCACACACACACAGGCGCACTGACTGCCACAGTTCAGAGAGGCTTATTAACAGTGGCACTAATGAGCTGTGTGTGTGTGTGTGTGTGTGGGGGGGGGGGGTAGTAATGATGTGCTATTGAGTGTGTTTTGTTGGTAGTGAGGGGTAACATTGATGATAAATGCTGTAATGTCAGTAACATGTTACATCACGCGTGTGTGTGCGTGTGTGTGTGTTATATTTTTCAGGAGAGGTTCTTTAACCCCAGTATTCCGTCACTTGGACTGCGCAATGTGATCTACATTAATGAAACGCACACAAGGTACCACTGGAAAAACACAAACACATACACACACTCGCACATTTACACGCACATCTACATGCACACATACACACATCTCAACAATGAATGATGACTTGGTGTTCATGTCAGCTCTCATGCTCATATTAGCTATTAGAGAATATATTTTATTAGAGGCATTTATATGCATCTGTTAGTTAGCTATGAGAGAATTAGGGATACATCAGTCTCACTTCTTACATGGGGTTTGCATATCTGACAAAACCCAGTACCGATCCCATATCCTCCTTGAGTTGGGAGACAGACATCATCCTCAGTGAGTTGGGAGACAGACATCATCCTCAATGAGTTGGGAGACAGACATCATCCTCAGTGAGTTGGGAGACAGACATCATCCTCAGTGAGTTGGGAGACAGACATCATCCTCAATGAGTTGGGAGACAGACATCATCCTCAATGAGTTGGGAGACAGACATCATCCTCAATGAATTGGGAGACAGACATCATCCTCCTTGAGTTGGGAGACGGGCATCATCCTCCTTGAGTTGGGAGACGGGCATCATCCTCCTTGAGTTGGGAGACAGACATCATCCTCAATAAGTTGGGAGACAAGCATCATCCTCAATGAGTTTGGGAGACAGACATCATCCTCCTTGAGTTGGGAGACAGACATCATCCTCAATGAGTTGGGAGACAGATATCATCCTCAATGAGTTGGGAGACAGGCATCATCCTCAATGAGTTTGGGAGACAGACATCATCCTCCTTGAGTTGGGAGACAGATATCATCCTCAATGAGTTTGGGAGACAGGCATCATCCTTAATGAGTTTGGGAGACAGGCATCATCCTCAATGAGTTTGGGAGACAGACATCATCCTCAATGAGTTGGGAGACAGGCATCATCCTCAATGAGTTTGGGAGACAGACATCATCCTCCTTGAGTTGGGAGACAGATATCATCCTCAATGAGTTTGGGAGACAGACATCATCCTCAATGAGTTTGGGAGACAGACATCATCCTCCTTGAGTTGGGAGACAGGCATCATCCTCAATGAGTTTGGGAGACAGACATCATCCTCAATGAGTTTGGGAGACAGACATCATCCTCAATGAGTTTGGGAGACAGACATCATCCTCCTTGAGTTGGGAGACAGACATCATCCTCCTTGAGTTGGGAGACAGACATCATCCTCCTTGAGTTGGGAGACAGGCATCATCCTCAATGAGTTTGGGAGACAGGCATCATCCTCAATGAGTTTGGGAGACAGACATCATCCTCCTTGAGTTGGGAGACAGACATCATCCTCCTTGAGTTGGGAGACAGGCATCATCCTCAATGAGTTGGGAGACAGACATCATCCTCAGTGAGTTGGGAGACAGACATCATCCTCAGTGAGTTGGGAGACAGACATCATCCTCAATGAGTTTGGGAGACAGACATCATCCTCCTTGAGTTGGGAGACAGACATCATCCTCAATGAGTTTGGGAGACAGACATCATCCTCCTTGAGTTGGGAGACAGACATCATCCTCAATGAGTTTGGGAGACAGACATCATCCTCAATGAGTTTGGGAGACAGACATCATCCTCAATGAGTTTGGGAGACAGACATCATCCTCCTTGAGTTGGGAGACAGACATCATCCTCAATGAGTTTGGGAGACAGACATCATCCTCCTTGAGTTGGGAGACAGACATCATCCTCAATGAGTTTGGGAGACAGACATCATCCTCAATGAGTTTGGGAGACAGACATCATCCTCAATGAGTTTGGGAGACAGACGTCATCCTCAATGAGTTTGGGAGACAGACATCATCCTCAATGAGTTTGGGAGACAGACATCATCCTCAATGAGTTTGGGAGACAGACATCATCCTCAATGAGTTTGGGAGACAGACATCATCCTCAATGAGTTGGGAGACAGACATCATCCTCAATGAGTTTGGGAGACAGACATCATCCTCCTTGAGTTGGGAGACAGACATCATCCTCAATGAGTTTGGGAGACAGACATCATCCTCCTTGAGTTGGGAGACAGACATCATCCTCCTTGAGTTGGGAGACAGACATCATCCTCAATGAGTTTGGGAGACAGACATCATCCTCAATGAGTTTGGGAGACAGACATCATCCTCAATGAGTTTGGGAGACAGACATCATCCTCAATGAGTTTGGGAGACAGACATCATCCTCAATGAGTTTGGGAGACAGGCATCATCCTCAATGAGTTTGGGAGACAGGCATCATCCTCAATGAGTTTGGGAGACAGACATCATCCTCAATGAGTTGGGAGACAGACATCATCCTCAATGAGTTGGGAGACAGGCATCATCCTCAATGAGTTTGGGAGACAGACATCATCCTCAATGAGTTTGGGAGACAGACATCATCCTCCTTGAGTTTGGGAGACAGACATCATCCTCCTTGAGTTGGGAGACAGACATCATCCTCAATGAGTTTGGGAGACAGACATCATCCTCAATGAGTTTGGGAGACAGACATCATCCTCAATGAGTTTGGGAGACAGACATCATCCTCAATGAGTTTGGGAGACAGACATCATCCTCAATGAGTTTGGGAGACAGACATCATCCTCAATGAGTTTGGGAGACAGACATCATCCTCCTTGAGTTGGGAGACAGACATCATCCTCAATGAGTTTGGGAGACAGACATCATCCTCAATGAGTTGGGAGACAGACATCATCCTCAATGAGTTTGGGAGACAGACATCATCCTCCTTGAGTTGGGAGACAGACATCATCCTCAATGAGTTTGGGAGACAGACATCATCCTCAATGAGTTGGGAGACAGACATCATCCTCAATGAGTTTGGGAGACAGACATCATCCTCAATGAGTTTGGGAGACAGACATCATCCTCAGCCCTACTCTCCTAACTGGGCTTTATTTTCCAAGCCAAGACAAAACAGAACAAAAGAACACAGACAATATAATGAATTGTTATTTAGAATAGAATTAAAAAACTAAACAAGTGTGTGGCAGTTTCATTCCATTGTATTTGATGACCCAAACATTACTGGAGTTCAGCGAAACAAACGTAGTGTCTCTGCAAGGTGCCAGTGGAAATCAGCAGGCTGCTGCAAATGTTGAGTGTGTTTCTATTGATAAACAACTAAAGCAGATCAGCACATTCTTCTGATCGCCGATCCAAATGTTTTTTCCATATCTGGACCGATATCTTAAATCCAAGCATCGGGTGCATTGGGTTCATCCCTAAACAGAATATCTGTTATGATGGGAGTTTCTGTCCATGTTTACACAATATGATGGTGTGAA
>JAIFZK010000082.1:2177500-2182500 GCA_027481765.1 Tenualosa thibaudeaui
AGCAACAGCGCTTCTTATTTAGCTCTACAACATCAAATGGAGTAGAATAGAGGACCTTCATCAGTGGCTTAAGTCAAATAAGTTGAGTCCCCATTAAATGAACAGGACCAAGCCTTTGTTTAAATTAGCTTTAAATGTAGTAGACTTTAACTGCTAGTTACTTAAATTGGCTGAGCTGTTTTCTAATCAGATTGAAATATTATATTTAAATAGATGACCTAAATAAGGGTTTATCTAAATACAGTAGACTAAACAGGCCCCTTAGATCTAAAGTATTTCTTTTCCATCTGAGATGTTCAGTCACTGTACATAAAAGGTGAAGTGAGTTTTAGGGAAGCCATGCTGCTGAAGTCATCTGATATCAGAGTAGCCCTGAGTAGCCCTGAGTAGCCCTGAGTAGTCCAGAGTAGTCCAGAGTAGTCCAGAGTAGCCCAGGGTAGCCCAGAGTAGCCCTGAGTAGTCCAGAGTAGTCCAGAGTAGTCCAGAGTAGCCCTGAGTAGCTCAGAGTAGTCCAGAGTAGCCCTGAGTAGCCCAGAGTTTTCCCAGCAGTCTAATGTTGCTCCAGATGAATGTATCTACTATAGATGGTGTTACTCTCATTCGGTAATATCATCAGATCTTCAAATGTGGAGTGCGGCTAACTTTTTGCCATCACACACACATCAGCTGCTGTCCTCTCTTGCAGAGAAGCTGCTGAAGATGCAGATGTGATCCAGATGTGGTTTGTGACGTCACTCAGTAACCAGAGCCGTCGTTTAATCAGTGGCGGCTTCACTGGGACAGACATTAGTGGTGTTGATACAGATGCGGCCATAATTAAAACAATTCACTTTCAATTACACTGATGAAGCTCAGTGATGATGATGATGATGATGATGATGATGGGTGGTGGTGGTGGTGGTGATGAAGTTGAAGCTGGTGGTGATGATGATGACAATGACGACAGTGGTGGTGGTGGTGGTGTGAGTGTGAGGATAGGATGATGAAGGTGTTGTGATTCCTCTAGGCCAGACGAGGCGCTGTTTCGGGATGAAGAGCAGCCGGTGTCCAGAGACCTCCATGACGAGTCCTGGAGGAGGCAGGTGATCTCCAACCTGGCCCGCCATGTCCTCTACAGTAAGCACTACATTTCCCATCAGCCACTCAGCCCCTGCTCAGGGAAGCACTACATTTCCCATCAGCCACTCGGCCCCTGCTCAGGGAACCGCCAGGGGCTTGTCCGACTTGGCTGTCTGGCTTAAAGCAATGCATTCTGGGAGGCAATGAGGCTTTTTCATTGGACAAAATGCTGTAAGCATGCTGTAAGCACTCAGTTCCACCCAGTTAGCCAGCCAGCCAGTCGAGCCCAGTGGTGTGTACATGACCCACTGGGAACTGGGAGAGAATGGTAATGATGACCCACTGGGAACTGGGAGAGAATGCCAGTGATGTTTATGACTCACTGGGAACTGGGAGAGAATGGTAATGATGTTTATGACTCACTGGGAACTGGGAGAGAATGCCAGTGATGTTTATGACTCACTGGGAACTGGGAGAGAATGCCATAGATGTTTCTGACTCACTGGGAACTGGGAGAGAATGGTAATGATGTTTATGACTCACTGGGAACTGGGAGAGAATGCCAGTGATGTTTATGACTCACTGGGAACTGGGAGAGAATGCCAGTGATGTTTATGACTCACTGGGAACTGGGAGAGAATGCCAGTGATGTTTATGACTCACTGGGAACTGGGAGAGAATGCCATAGATGTCTCTGACTCACTGGGAACTGGGAGAGAATGGTAATGATGTTTATGACTCACTGGGAACTGGGAGAGAATGCCTGTGATGTTTATGACTCACTGGGAACTGGGAGAGAATGGTAATGATGTTTATGACTCACTGGGAACTGGGAGAGAATGCCAGTGATGTGAAGGCTCTGCCCACATGTTGGAGTGT
This sequence comes from Tenualosa thibaudeaui, assembly GCA_027481765.1. NCBI lineage: Eukaryota > Metazoa > Chordata > Actinopteri > Clupeiformes > Clupeidae > Tenualosa > Tenualosa thibaudeaui. Next base: position 2,179,439 of record JAIFZK010000082.1, read on the forward strand.
TTCCCTATCTGCCTGACGTCAGTAAACATGGCTGCTCTGCCACCTGGACTACTGGTCTACTCAAGTTCTGGGTGCCTACTGATGGCACTCAGCAACGCAAAACAACAGGATTACGGGTTGATTCAGTCCAGACAATGCCTTTAAGGGCTGCTTGTAAATGCGTGTGTGTGTGTCTGTTTGCAGCGGCCAACAAGTCCTCAGCAATCATGTCCACACACATTGTCGCCTGTCTTCTGCTCTACAGACACAGACAGGTGAGTGAGTGAATGTGTGTGTGTGTGTGTGTGCGTGTGTGTGTGTACGCATGCACTGATTGCGCTGTCTGTGTGGCTCTCAAGTTAGTGGAGGACTTCTCTGTGTGAGGGTGTGTGTGTGTGTGTGTACGTGTGTGCATGTGCACACGGGTCTGATTTTCTCAGGGTGTGGGTCTGTCTGAGTTAGCGGAGGACTCCTGTGTGTGTGTGTGTGTGTGTGTGTGTGTGTACTGACTGATAGTCTTATTGTCTCAGGGTGTGGGTCTATCTAAGTTGGTGGAGGACTTCTTCAGCATAAAGGAAGAGGTTCTGTCGCGGGACTTTGACCTGGGCTTCTCGGGGAGCTCAGAGGACGTGGTGATGCACGCGCTCCACCTGCTCGGCAACTGTGTGGCCCTGCGCAGCTCCGGTCACCATAGCGACGTCATCATCTCCCCTCGAGACAGCGTGCATGCCCTCTTCGAGCTCAACTTCTACAGCAACGGTCTCTTCCATGTGTTCATCACAGACGCCATCATAGGTACACACACACACACACACACACACACACACACACACACACTTCTAGAACAACGGCCTCTTCCATGTGTTCATCACAGACGCCATCATAGGTATACACACACACACACACACACACACACACACACACACACACACACACACACTTCTAGAACAACAGCATCTTCCATGTGTTCATCACAGACGCCATCATAGGTATACACACACACACACACACACACACACTTCTAGAACAACAGCCTCTTCCATGTGTTCATCACAGACGCCATCATAGGTATACACACACACACACACACACACACACTTCTAGAACAACAGCCTCTTCCATGTGTTCATCACAGACGCCATCATAGGTATACACACACACACACTTCTAGAACAACAGCCTCTTCCATGTGTTCACCACAGACGCCATCATAGGTACACACACACACACACACACACACACACACACACACACACACACACTTCTAGAACAACAGCCTCTTTCATGTGTTCATTGCAGACGCCATCATAGGTGTACATAGACACACACACACACACACACACACACACACAAACACACTTTTAGAACAACAGCCTCTTCCATGTGTTCATCACAGACGCCATCATAGGTATACACACACACACACACACTTCTAGAACAACAGCCTCTTCCATGTGTTCATCACAGACGTAATCATAGGTATACACACACACACACACACACACACACACACACACACACACTTCTAGAACAACAGCCTCTTCCATGTGTTCATCACAGACGTAATCATAGGTATACACACACACACACACACACACACACACTTCTAGAACAACAGCCTCTTCCATGTGTTCATCACAGACGTAATCATAGGTATACACACACACACACACACACACACACACACACTTCTAGAACAACAGCCTCTTCTATGTGTTCATCACAGACGTAATCATAGCATCCCCAGCACACAGCACACTAAACACACACACACACATATTGACACACACTTCTAGAACAATGTCGTCTTTCAAGTTTACAAGACAAACTTTGTGTAGTCAAGCACTTAATTTTTTTGTGGGTCTCTGTTCTCTCTGTGTTTGTGTGTGTGTGTGTTTAGCGTGCTGTGTGTTGGGGATGTTACGGGAGCAGGCAGCAGAAGCCTCTGGTAGCGAGCATGGAGGGTCCACCCTTCTAAGTCAGGAGCGTCTGATTCGCAAGGCAGCTGGTCTGTCACACTTCCTGTCCAATGAGGTGGCTGTGGCACAGGTGAGCCTGCCCACAGCTGTCTCCACTCTCCTGTGTGTGTGTTTGTGTGTGTGTCCTCTTTTTTAAGTCACTTTGGATAAAACTGCTGCTACTGTCTGCTAAATGAATAAATATAAATGTAAATAAATGTGTGAGTGTGTGTGAGTGAGTGTGTGTGAGTGTGTGTGTGTGTGTCTGTGTGAGTGCATGAGACTGATATCAAAAGCTTTCTTGGCCACAGGTAACTTCCTAAGAAAACTCAAGAGCTGAAGAGAGAATCTCCTCACGTCTTTGTCAGTTTTTGTTTTCTCAAAACCTTCCAACACACACTGGTGTCCAAACACACACACATAACACTGGTGTCCAAACACTCACACATAACACTGGTGTCCAAACACACACGTAACACTGGTGTCCAAACACACACACTATTACAGGCTTCTAAGTTTAGAAAAGGCACATAATTATAACTAAAAGAGAAAGGGTGATGTGAGCATCATCACTTTTTCACATACACACAAACAGACATTCCTGTTTAAAAGCTTTAGCACACACGCTTGTACACATACACACACACACGCTTGTACACACACACACACACACACACAGACACACACACGCTTGTACACACACACACACACACACACAGACACACACACGCTTGTACACACACACACACACACACACACACGCTTGTACACACACACACACACACGTAGTACCACCACAGTCTGTAGAAGCTTCCCAGAAACTTCATCTCTTTTGCACCCACTCTAAAAGATTTCTCCTTATTGTGTTTGTGTTTGTTTGTGTGTGTGTGTGTGTGTGTGTGTGTGTGTGTGTGTGTGTGTGTCCAGCCATGTCAGACGCCCTATCAGGTCTTCCAGGAGGCGGTGAGCCGTCTGGTCCAGTATGGAGTCCTGCTTGTGGCGGAGGCAAGTTCTCACATTTGGATCTGTGTGCGTGTGTGTGTATGTGTGTGTGTGTGTGTGTGTGTGTGTGTGTGTGTGTGTGTTAAAACAAGCACGGTGTGTTGGTGTGTTTTTAAATTTGAC
>JAIFZK010000082.1:2187500-2205000 GCA_027481765.1 Tenualosa thibaudeaui
AGGTGAGGCTAACATACAGCTGTGGGCTAAGCTTATGCTTAGCAGGAGGTTAGGCTAGCACTCAGCCGTGGGCTAGACTAACACTCAGCAGTAGGCTAGGCTAGTGCTTAGCTGTGGAATAGGCTAGCAGTTTCCCGTTGGCTAGGCTAACACTCAGCTGTGGACTAGGCTTATGCTTAGCTGGAGGCTAGGCTAACACTCAAGTGTGGGTTAGGTTAGTGCTTAGCTGTAGGCTAGGCCAGTGCTTAGCAGGAGGCTAGGCTAACACTCAGCTGTGAGCTACACTAGTACTTAGCTGTAGGCGAGGCTAACATACAGCTGTGGGCTAGGCTAATGTTTAGCAGGAGGTTAGGCTAGCACTTAGCCATGGGCTAGACTAACAGCAGTAGGCTAGGCTAGTGCTGCACTGTTGTATAGGTCAGTAATGTGAATGCTCCCCTGTGAATTGGGCCAATATCCAAGCAATTTGTAAAAATTAACAGTCTGACAAGGCACTTAGAAGTGTATGATTCTATCTGTTCCTGTTTGAACTTAATAAGTGAAACTGTGTTAATGAAAGCAGAGGCATGTCTGGCATGAGTTTGCTGGTGTATGCAAAGGTATGTGAATTATGAAAGTGTGTGGAAGTGTTGTAAAGTGTTCAGTGTGCTAGAGTGTTTCTGTGTTGGGAAATCTAAGCATACTGAGACATAAACGAAGATGTGGTGGTCTGTGCTGAAGAGTATGGGTCAGATGTTTGTGTGTGTGTGTGTGCGTACCATGATGATGTATATAGCCAGAGTCTAATATATTTGTTATTGGACTGTGTCCTCTGCAGTCCTGTGGAACAAAATAGCCATGACGGCCAATGAGGTGCTGTGCTGTGTCTGTGTAGATCACCTGAGGTGCTGTGCTGTGTCTGTGTAGATCACCTGAGGTGCTGTGCTTTGTGCTTCTGTGTAGATCACCTGTCTGCTTGTACACCAATAGGGAGGAGCCTTAAAAACTGATTCTTCTCGCTCCTACACCCTAATCTTCACCTGGACCATCAGATCAATACTCACTCTCTACCTGAACTACCAGATCAATACTCACTCTCTACCTGAACTAGACTCTTCTTGGTTCACCTGGTTAGCTTCTGTTAGATGTGCTGCACAGCCAAGCCATGTAGCCTACTGCAGTAGATACACAGCGGTAGTGTAGCATAGCTGAGTCATATAGACTGCAGCAGCAATCATGTAGTAGTGTAGCATAGCTAAGTCATGTAGCTACTGCAGCAGTCATATAGTGGCAGTGTAGCATAGCTAAGTAACATAGCTAAGTAGCATAGCTAAGTAACATAGCTAAGTCATGCAGCCTACTGCAGCAGTGACACACTAGTGGTGTAGTATAGCTAAGTAGATGTATGCTACATCGTGTAGTCTACTGCAGCAGCAACACACTAGTGGTGTAGTATAGCTAAGTCGTGTAGCTTACTGCAGTAGATTCACACACACATACACACATCTGCCTGTATCAATGACGTCTGTGTGTGTAAGGCTAAGCAAAATTAACCAGGGGGCCAAAGTCGTGTGTATGAGAGAACAAGAGAGAGAGAGAGTGCGTATGTTATTGAGACACAGGACTACAGTGAGGTCATTAACTGGTGTGTGTGTGTGTGTGCTTATTACCTAGTTAGGGGGTTTATTAGGAGCAGCATGATGTTGTAGGTTAATAAAAAAGCAGGTGAAGGGTCACAGATTGGAAAAACAGCAGATGTGTGTGTGCTCTCTGCTCCTCTCTTGGTAGTGCCTGTTTTATTTATTTGTTTAACCTTTTTATTTTCTCAGTTTCATCTGTTTCTCTCCATCTCACGCATTCTCTAACTCTCACACTAACATTCCCTTTTACTCAGTTTTGTATTTTGTTGCAAAATCACAAATTGTGAAATGTTTTCTTTCAGTCCTGTGTTAGTGAATGAACTGGTGTATTTGAATGTGATTGACAGTAGAATAGTTTCTGCAGCTGGACAAGGTGTATCGCTCTAACAAGCAGGCTTAGTTATCTTCTGTTATACACTCATGAGGCCCTTACTAACAGCCTGCGCCCCCTACTGATGATGTGGATGTTTTGAATGAGACCCTTACTAACTGTGTGACTGTACAGTCATCTACTGAGTGAGCCCTCACACTGACTCAAAGGCCTTCTACACAAAGGCAAAGTAGTCGATATAGGCTATAGGATATATAAGCTTACTGTAACACAGGCAATATATATGCAGCATACAGTAACACAGGTGATATAGGCAGCTTACTGTAACACAGGCAGTATAGCAATTTAGCCCAACCCTCAACCTTGTGGCAATATGGTCTTTCAACCCTACCACTAGTGTAGTACTGCAACTCAATGGCAGATGTACAAAAACTTAGATAAGAGCACAATCTGTGTGTGTGTGTGTGTGTGTGTGTGTGTGTGTGTGTGTGATTCGTAAAACCCTGACCTGTATAATACTACAACTCTGTTACTGAAATGGAACACAGACATGAGCACAATCCTTCAGCTGGTGTCTAGTGTGTGTGTGTGTGTGTGCGCTGACCACATGTGTGGCTGTATAGTGTGTGTGTACTGACCACATGTGTGGCTGTCTAGTGTGTGTGTGTACTGACCACATGTGTGGCTGTCTAGTGTAGGATGAACTGGAACTCCCTGAGTTATCATAGGAATGTGCTGATTTTATCGCAGTGACCTCTTGACCTGGAAATAATTCTCCCTCTAACCCAGGCAGGCAGGAAGTGTAGGCTGTTCAGACATGGAGCCAGTGCTGACCCATGCATGTGACGGACATTAGGAGGGGATTGCCACACACACACACATGTCCGTCACAAGGAGCAGACATGTTCTACTGGTGGACTAGAGGCTCTCTGCCTGAATGTAGTCTAATCTAATCTAATTTAATGTAATCTATGTACACCTAGGGTCATGCAGAGGTCATGTAGAGGCTGCCTAGATGGAACAGGAGACTTTTATTTTCAACAGATCCATCATTTCATCTTTAGTGTGCTAATGGGAGTGGGTCCAGTAGCCATAAACCTAGGCTAACACTGCACACACACACAAACACACTCACACACAGATGGGCTTTTTTGTGGATTTTGTGTAGATAACACACTCACAGATGAGGGTTGTTAGTCCTGTATTCACAGTTTCTTTGCAGCCATAGAGCTGCTCAGGCCAGGTGCCTCCAGCAGCAGAGTGCCCCCATGTGGAGACCATGTGTAACACACAGTGCTGCAGATTGCTGCCCCCATGTGGAGACCATGTGTAACACACAGTGCTGCATATTGCTGCCCCCATGTGGAGACCATGTGTAACACACAGTGCTGCATATTGCTGCCCCCATGTGGAGACCATGTGTAACACACAGTGCTGCAGATCGCCAGCACCATCTTCTTGAGCTTGACTGGTCAGAGACAATGCTTTTAGTTTGCAAGTGTGTGTATTTGGTGAATAGAGGCTCTGATTTCTGACTTAAATGCATTACGTACAACACACACACACACAAATTATTCTTTTAGTTTATTTTAATGGTAATGCAGTGACGACTGCAGCATTTTAATGGTAATTTTAGTGGTTTTGGAGACCTGTTCCCATGATTGTTAACAGACATCTCCCCTGATGGTCTGAGACCACACACACACACACACACACACACACACACACACTGGGAGGTAAAGCTTTGGAGACTTTGTTACAGAGATGTACTTACTGACTGCATGTCCCCCCCCCACACACACACACAAAGATGCACAGCTCTGAGTTATCCAACACATGAACAGTCCCTTGTCTTTTGCAGAGATCTTATCTCTGGTGTGTGTGTGTGTGTGTGTTTCCCCTGAGATGGCTGAGGGGGTTGGTGGTGGAACACTGCAGTGCTGGAGAGCCTCAGACTCACTGCAGAATTCAGCACAGTTGAACAGATCCACTGATTGCCTGCCAGAGCCTTTGGGAGTGGCAGTCTATTGGTGACTCCCAGCGCTACACTTATGTGTCACGACTAAAGGACACAGTGTGGGAGAGATGGAACTGATGATCTAGTGTGTGTGTGTGTGAGAGAGAGTAATACAACAGATGTAGAGTGTGTGGGTGTGTGACTGCACCCTATCCTGAGTGTAGGAACTGATGATGGTCTTGTGTGTGTGTGTGTGTGTGTGTGTGTAACTGTGTGATTGCTCCCTATCTTGAGAGATGAACAGATTATGATTTTGTTTGGTTGTGGGAGTAGTGGAAGTAGAAACCAGCTCTTATACATAACAAAGACAAGCAGATAGGAAGTAGCTTTAGTTGTCTTGGACCAATCAGAATGTAGCTCCTCCCCCTTATGTGCCAGTCAGCACATGCATGTGGCTGATTGGTTGGGAGTTGAGGCCAGACTCTAGAATCCCTTCCTGTTCTCGTGGTGATGGACATGATCGATTTGAGAGTATTGCAGACATCTGTCTGAGCCTTAGCAGCTTTCTAAAACTACATTTCCCATAGTTCCCCACAGTCTTTTATCAGCTTCTGTGGCGGAGCAGAATGTCGCCCACAGTACCAGTGTGGGTTTCAGTGATGGTGGTGTGTGTGTGTGTGTGTGTGTGTGTGTGTGTGTGTGTGTGTGTGTGTGTTAGAGAGAGAACTTGAAGCAACTATATTTATATGGTAGATGGAATCCTCAGTTGCAGAATTTATGTTATGCCACACTGTAAGCAGTCTGCAGAACACCAGCAACAGAGTGTCATGATGCTAACTAGTGTGTGTGTGTGTGTGTGTGTGTGTGTGTGTGTGTGTGTACTGTATGCTACTGTGTCTACCATGCACAACTATTGTGTGTGTGTATGTGTGTCTACAACTATAGACCATTGTCTAGCATTAGTATAGTTGTGTGTTAGTGTGTGTACCCCTTTACTGGCCCTGGATAGGTGTGTGTGTGTGTGTGTGTGTGTGTGTGTGTGTGTGTGTGTGTGTGTGTGTGTGTGTATATGTTCTGTTCCTGGAGTGTTCACTGACAAACCTGTTTTTCATTCATTTTAAGCACAGATGTCTCTCCGCTTTGTTTGTTTGTTTGTTTATAAATAAATGAATGATTAATAACATACTACACCCCTGTCTCTGCCTCTTGACTCCTTTGAACAGGCTCAGCTGAACCTTTGCTTGCCTGAATGTAGATTGTGTGTGAAAGGTTCGAGTAAGGGTGTGTGGAAGGTTCCAGAAAGGTGTGTGGAAGGTTCTAGATAAGCAGCTGAAGAGGACCAGCTGGTGTCTGTACAATGCTCCATGGCCCTAGGGGTTGAGACTGTGTGTGTGTGCGCGTGTGTGTGTATGTGTGTGCGTGTGCGTGTGTGTGTGTGTGTGTATGTATGTGTGTGTGAGTGTGTGTGTGTATGTGTGTGTGTTTTTGTGTGTGTCACGTGTTTTCTCTGTGTGTGTGTATGTGAGGTCCAGAGCTTAAGTTTTGTAACTAGTCAGAGCACTGAGATCTCCTTTGGGGACTCACACACACACACACTCACTCTGAACCTCACACATGTGTATACACACTGAACCTCACACACACTCTGAACCTCTCGCATGCCACACAAATCTCTCGAAGGCCGATTAGGAAAACACACATAGACACACACACACACACACACACACACACACACCGATGCTGAGGTGCGCATAGAGGTTGTTCCTCACCCTTGCACACATTCGTATATACACACAGACACACACACATGCTGGAAAACAGAGTTAGTCATTTGAAAATATCTCCCTCACACATTTATACACACACACACACACACTCTCTAGATTAGAACATATACGGAGACCGTAGTACCCCATCAGTGAAACAAACACATAAAACTACATCACACACACACACACACACACACACACACACAGACAGTAACTCAAACACAAACATATAGGGCCGTCATCAATTACACCACACACACACACACACACATACACACACACATACACATACACACACACACACACACACATACACACACACACACACACACACACACACACATACACACACACACACACATACACACACACACACACACACACAGTATCACAAACACAAGCATGTGGAGTGTTACATAATGTGATAGGATCTAAACAGGGATGAGTCCCTATCAGATTGGGGGAGATCCGGGCCTCAGGTCCCGTGGCGTGGTCCGATCCGTATCCATGTCTGATGCGTATCTTCCCGGCTGTGTTTCCCAGCGGCCCAGGGCATTGGGATGCTAATGGGGGCCTAAGTGCCCATTTGAGTGGCAGAATGGTGCCCCCCACCCTCCTACCTGTCTGCCACCCTGCTCATCTTTCACCCGCTCAGGTTAACGTAGCAGCAGGGAAGATCACCTGTTCTACGCACTGCCCCCCTCCACACACACACACACACACACACACACACCCACGCCCTCATTCATGTAATTGCCCCATTTGAGTCTCCCATGATTGTCCAGGCAGCAAAAGCCCCCACCGTGGGGCAGGACAGCAGAGGGGCATGCTGGGTTGTGTGTGTGTTTGTGTGTGTGTGTGTGTGTGTGTGTGTGTGTGGAGGGGGGGCAGTGCGTACAACAGGTGATCTTCCCTGCTGCTACGTTAACCTGTGGGGTCAGGGGACATCAAGAGCCATGTGAGGGGTTTATCTGCAATCATTATCACTACAGGGGCCCCTGTGTGTGTGTGTGTGTGTGTGTGTGTGTGTGTCTCCACCTTTCTCCTTGCTAACCCACTTCCATTCTCTTATCTCTCAGTATGCATCACTGCCCTCACTAAGGGCTTCAGTTACACCCCCAACTGTCCATGTATAGTCACTGAAATGTGTGTGTGTGTGTGTGTGTGTGTGTGTGTGTGTGTGTGTGTGCTGTCTGTGAGGCCTATCCGGGAGATGGTTAGGTCTACGTGTTCCACCTGTGTAGCCACACTGAAAGAGGCGCGTAAGTGAGCCACTGAATGAGACAGAGCATAGCCAATCCTCACATAGCATTAGTACAGCATAGCCAGTCCACACATAGCATTAGTGTTCTTTAGCATAGCCAATCCTCACATAGCATCAGTACAGCATAGCCAGTCCACACATAGCATTAGTGTCCTTTAGCATAGCAAATCCTCACATAGCATTACTACAGCATAGCCAGTCCACACATAGCATTAGTGTCCTTTAGCATAGCCAGTCCTCACATAGCATTAGTACAGCATAGCCAGTTCACACATAGCATTAGTGTCCTTTAGCATAGCCAGTCCTCACATAGCATTAGTGTCCTTTAGCATAGCCAATCCTCACATAGCATCAGTACAGCATAGCCAGTCCTCACATAGCATCAGTACAGCATAGCCAATCCTCACATAGCATCAGTACAGCATAGCCAGTCCTCACATAGCATCAGTACAGCATAGCCAGTCCTCACATAGCATCAGTACAGCATAGCCAGTCTACACATAGCATTTTCTTATCTGTATATAATTTGCTCTTTAACTGTACATACTGCATACTGTATATACTGCACTTGCTGCTGTTTGCACTTCTGATTAGATGCCAAACTGCATTTCGTTACCTGTATTTATACATGTGTAATGACAATAAAGTAGAATCTAATCTAATCTAATCTAATTAGTGTCCTTTAGCATAGCCAGTCTACACATAGCATCAGTACAGCATAGCCAGTCTATACATAGCATTAGTGTCATTTAGTATAGGAAGTCTACAAATAGCATTAGTGTCCTTTAGCATAGCCAGTCTACACATAGCATCAGTACAGCATAGCCAGTCTACACATAGCATCAGTATCCTTTAGCGTAGCCAGTCCACACATAGCATTAGTGTCCTATGTTCAGTTCTTGGCCTGTCCTGTGCATTGGGCCACTGCATCAGATCTCAACTGGTTTGTTTCAGCATTGAGGCTTTTTGTTTCTGGATCTTCTATCCTCTCTCTTAATGACAAATGCACACACACACACACACACACACACACACACACACACACATTGCTTAATGGCAGGTGCAAACACACGCTGCTGAAGTGTGTGTTGGTGTCAAGAACAGCCTTTATTACTAACTCCTTTGCTCTCATCTGGTTGCGAGCCGAGCAGCCATTTAAGCGAAGAGGAACTCACTAACCCAGGGCTGCTCACACACACATAACACACACACACGCACACACACAGGCCATCAGCTGTAGAGGCCAGTCTGGGACACAGGCGTCTGTTTGAGCCCAGCACACAATCACCAGTACCAGCACAATGTCCTCCTCTCCACCCGTTGAAACACTAACCCTGAGAAAGGAACAAGTGTGCCCTCCTCTCACTCTCACTCTCCTCTCCTCTCCTCTCCTCTCCTCCTCTCCTTTCCCTCCTCTCACTCTCACTCTCCTCTCCTCTCCTCCTCTGCTCTCCTCTCACTCTCCTCTCCTTTCCCTCCTCTCCTCTCACTCTCCTCTCCTCCTCTCCTTTCCCTCCTCTCACTCTCACTCTCCTCTCCTCCTCTCCTTTCCCTCCTCTCACTCTCACTCTCCTCTCCTCCTCTCACTCTCCTCTCCTTTCCCTCCTCTCCTCTCACTCTCCTCTCCTCCTCTCCTTTTCCTCCTCTCACTCTCACTCTCCTCTCCTTTCCCTCCTCTCACTCTCACTCTCCTCTGCTCTCCTCTCACTCTCCTCTCCTCCACTTCTCCTCTCGTCTCTTCCTCCCCCTTTCTCTTCCTCTCTCTTCTGTTTTCTCTTCCTCCTTTCTCTTCTCTTCCTTTCTCTTCTGTTTTCTCTCCTTTCTTTCCTCCTTTCACTTCCTCTCATCTGCTCTTCCTCTCTTCTGCTCTGCTGAACAGCTGTGTGTATGTGTGTGTGTGTGTGTATGTGTGTGTGTGTGTGTGTGTGTGTGTGTGTGTCTGTGTGTGTGCAACTGGAAGAGGACTGTAAGGTTCTCATGGATTTTATCAGGTGTCTTTTAAGAGATGTAGTCTCAGACAGACCAGCCATGCACGCAAGCACGCACACACACATACAGGCAAGACTTTCCAGAGTTGTATTCAGAGACAGATCAGCCAAACACACACACACACACACTCACACACTTCCAGGAATCTACCTTTATGAATGGTAACCTGTGTGTGTGTTTGTGTGTGTGTGTGTAGTTGAAAATAAAGTGCCTGTCTCAGGAGAGGCATGTCTCAGTGCTTGACATTCACAGAGGGCTTTGTCCAGTGTTCAGCACTGCTCTCACCAAACAGACATGCCACAACACAGCTAACATCAGGGGTGTGGCCCCCTTACCGGACCCCCCCAACACACACACACACCTCCCCTCCACTCCCCGACCCTATAAACTGCCCCCACACACACGGCTCCTTCACTCAGCTCCTGGACAAACATGGCATCACTCCATTGCTGCGCCTAGATGCTACCTGTGCTCACCTGATCGCCACACTGCTCTCTGGTAAGAACACACACACACACACACACACACACACTCCTCATCACACTGCTCTCTCTGGTAAGAACACACACACACACTCCTCATCACACTGCTCTCTCTGGTAAGAACACACACTCACACACACACACACTCCTCATCACACTGCTCTCTCTGGTAAGAACACACACTCACACACACACACACACACACACTCCTCATCACACTGCTCTCTCTGGTAAGAACACACACACATGCCTCATTGCACTGCTCTCTTTGGTAAGAACACACACACACACACACTCACTACTAATCACACTGTCTCTGTGGTAAGAGCACACACACACTCTCTCTCTCTCACACACACACACACACACTGTGGAAGATGTGTTTTTTTGCTCTACAGCTGCTCTTAGATGCTGGCTGGGCTTGTTTCCTCAACACACTGGTCTGTCTGGTAAGAAGATGGTCACACACACACACACTCTCTCACACTGCAGGGAAGGTGTGTATGGAGATTTATGGAGATTTTCTTGTGCTGTTAGATGAGGGAATGCTGAGGTGGAAATTCTGTGGGAATGATGATGATGTGGAACGGGAATGATGTGGGAATGATGATGATGTGGGACGGGAATGGTGTGGGAATGATGATGATGTGGGAATGATGATGATGTGGGAATGATGATGTGGGAATGATGATGATGTGGGAATGATGATGTGGGACGGGAATGATGATGTGGGACGGGAATGATGTGGGAATGGGGCTCTGGATGGAAACTGAGGGTTTCTTTTGTCATCAAAGCAGAATGTTTTTATTGTTCATGAGGATGCATTCTTTGCCGGACACAGAAGCTACATAAGGTTGGTTTCGGTTGTGTCTGCACTAGTGTGCACACACTGCTCAGCTGATGCACTCAAGTGCTTCTGCTTTCAGGGGTTTGGGTGAGGCTGACAGACAGGGGCCACTGTGGCTCACGGAAGACGAAATGTAGCCCTGCCTGGGGAAAAGCTGCCTATTGTTACTTTTAGGTTATCGGCTGAGGACCAGGACACTGTGAAACTGGGATAGGAGCCAGAACAGAGCCAGATCAGGGCCAGTCTAGAGCCAGTCTAGGTCTAGAGCCAGCTTAGAGGCAGAACTAGCCCAGGGCAGCCCTGTGTGAGAGAGAGGGGCAGATCTGATGGTCTGATTCTCTGGGCATGTGAGAATGGTCTGACGCTAGTTGTGTGTGTGTTCTGTCTAGATTCTCCATGCTGATTGGCTGGTCAGGTTTGATGGGGCATGTGAGAGTGGTCTAATGGTAGGTGTGTGTGTGTGTGTGTGTGTGTGTGTGTGTGTCCTGTCTAGATTCTCCATGCTGGTTGGCTGGTCAGGTTTGATGGGGCGTGTGAGAGTGGTATAATGCTAGATGTGTGTGTGTGTGTCCTGTCTATATTCTCCATGTTAGTTAGCTCTGAATAGGCCAGGTCAAATGGGGTGTGTGTAAAAGTGTTTTATTTGTGTGTGTGTGTGTGTGTGTGTGTGTGTTGGCTGTGAATGGGCAGGTCTGATGGGGTGTGTGTAAAAGTGTTTTATTTGTGTGTGTGTGTGTGTGTGTGTTTTGGCTGTGAATGGGCAGGTCTGATGGGGTGTGTGTAAAAGTGTTTTATTTGTGTGTGTGTGTGTGTGTGTGTGTGTGTGTGTGTGTGTGTGTGTATGAATGGGCAGGCTCCTCTTATCTGTGGTGCTGTCTGAGGTCTGCGGAAGGACATGGCTCCTCTCAGCGCTCCTCTCTTCCTCCTCCTCCTCCTCTTCCTCCTCACTCTGCTGCCTCTAGCACAGCCCTGCACGCCTCAGAAAGCTGGTAATGAACACACCACTGGACACACACACACACACACACACACACACACACATACCCCCTGCACGCTTCAGAAAGCTGTTAAAAGATACACCAATGGACACACACACACACACATACACACACATGCACCCAGCACACCTCAGAAAGCTGGTATAGAACACACCATTGGACACACACACACACACACACACACACATCCTGCACACCTCAGAAAGCTGGTATAAAACACACCACTGGACACACACACACACACACATCCTGTACAACTCAGATAGCTGTTATAGAACACACCACTGGACACACACACACACACACACACACACACATCCTGCACTCCTCAGAAAGCTGGTATAGAACACACCATTGGACACACACACACACACACACACACACACACATCCTGCACACCTCAGAAAGCTGGTATAGAACACACCATTGGACACACACACACACACACACACACATCCTGTACACCTCAGAAAGCTGGTATAGAACACACCACTGGACACACACACACACACACACACACACATCCTGCACACCTCAGAAAGCTGGTATAAAACACACCACTGGACACACACACACACACACACATCCTGTACACCTCAGAAAGCTGGTATAGAACACACCACTGGACACACACACACACACACACACACACACATCCTGCACTCCTCAGAAAGCTGGTATAGAACACACCATTGGACACACACACACACACACACACACACACCTCCAGCACACATAAGAAACCTGGTATAGAACACACAATTGGACACACACACACACACACACACACACACACACACACACACATCCTGTACACCTCAGAAAGCTGGTATAGAACACACCACTGGACACACACACACACACACACACACACACACACACACACACATCCTGTACACCTCAGAAAGCTGGTATAGAACACACCACTGGACACACACACACACACACACACACACACACACACACACACACACACACACACACACACATCCTGTACACCTCAGAAAGCTGGTATAGAACACACCACTGGACACACACACACACACACATCCTGCACACATCCTGTACACCTCAGAAAGCTGGTATTGAACACACCACTGGACACACACACACACACACACACACACACACACACACACACACACATCCTGTACACCTCAGAAAACTGGTATTGAACACACCACTGGACACACACACACACACACACACACACACACACACACACACACATCCTGTACACCTCAGAAAGCTGGTATAGAACACACCACTGGACACACACACACACACACACACACACACACACGTCCTGTACACCTCAGAAAGCTGGTATAGAACACACCACTGGACACACACACACACACACACACACACATCCTGCACACATCCTGTACACCTCAGAAAGCTGGTATTGAACACACCACTGGACACACACACACACACACACACACACACACA
This sequence comes from Tenualosa thibaudeaui, assembly GCA_027481765.1. NCBI lineage: Eukaryota > Metazoa > Chordata > Actinopteri > Clupeiformes > Clupeidae > Tenualosa > Tenualosa thibaudeaui. Next base: position 2,200,212 of record JAIFZK010000082.1, read on the forward strand.
CACACACACACATCCTGTACACCTCAGAAAGCTGGTATTGAACACACCACTGGACACACACACACACACATCCTGTACACCTCAGAAAGCTGGTATTGAACACACCACTGGACACACGGAGGACAGCAGCTACTGCAGCCATTAGCTGTGCATGGCACTGAACTGACACCCTGCAGGGATCATTGACATTAACATCAAAATGACAAATTACTTCTGCCTGTAACCATGTCATGAACTTAGTTTTGGAGTATAAGGTTCTGACTGGCCCTGTGTGTGTGTGTGTATGTGTGTGTATGTGTGTATTTGTGCGTGTGTGTGTGTGTATGTTTGTGTGTGTGTATGTGTATGTGTGCGTACATGTATATTTGTGTGTGTGTGTATGTGTGTGTATATGTGTATTTGTGCGTGTGTGTGTATATTTGTGTGCATGTGTGTATGTTTGCTTGTGTGTGTGTGTGTGTATGTTTGTGTGTGTGTGTGTATGCATATGTGTGTGTACATGTGTATTTGTGTGTGTATATGTGTATGTGTGTGTACATGTGTATTTGTGTGTGTGTGTGTGTACATGTGTATTTGTGCGTGTGTGTGTGTGTATGTTTGTTTGTGTGTATGTTTGTGTGTGTGTGTCTGTTTGTGTGTGTGTGTCTGTTTGTGTGTGTGTGTGGTGTATTTATGCGTGTGTGTGTCTGTCCAGACTATGTCATGGTGTCCTGTTTCCCAAACACCATTATTGCCCATGTGCCTGAGTGTCCGTATGGGTGGGAGATTGCCCAGCTGTCCCTGGGGGGGCTCTGTTATAACGGCGTCAACAGCCCTGGATATTACCGCTTCGCCATTCCAGACCTCACGCCCCGCAACCACTCTTACTGTGGGACTCAATCAGAGGTGAGCTGCTCTGTGTGTGTGTGTGTGTGTGTGTGTATGTGTGTGTTACCGCTTCGCCATTCCAGACCTCACGCCCCGCAACCACTCTTACTGTGGGACTCAATCAGAGGTGAGCTGCTCTGTGTGTGTGTGTGTGTGTGTGTGTATGTGTGTGTTACCGCTTCGCCATTCCAGACCTCACGCCCCGCAACCACTCTTACTGTGGGACTCAATCAGAGGTGAGCTGCTCTGTGTGTGTGTGTGTGTGTGTGTGTATGTGTGTGTGTATTTGTGTGTGTTACCACTTCGCCATTCCAGACCTCACGCCCCCCAAACCACTCCTACTGTGGGACTCAATCAGAGGTGAGCTGCTCTGTGTGTGTGTGTGTGTGTGTGTATTTGTGTGTGTTACCACTTCGCCATTCCAGACCTCACGCCCCGCAACCACTCCTACTGTGGGACTCAATCAGAGGTGAGCTGCTCTGTGTGTGTGTGTGTGTGTGTGTGTGTGTTACCGCTTCACCATTCCAGACCTCACGCCCCGCAACCACTCCTACGCCTACATCACAATACAGTAGACAATGTAAGTTGATCACAATAAATCACAGTTAATCACGATTAAACACAATTAATCTCACATTTAAAGAGAATTCTCCTTTATTTTTCTGTGAACAAAGAATGTCACACATGCCCCCGGGGAGCGCAGGCTTCAGTAAAGTGTCCCTCCTCGGTTTCCTCACATCCAACGTGAAAGAGTGGAGTTGCCAGAGCTTGTCTATGACAGGGGTGCCCAAACCTTTTGTCTATGACAGGGGTGCCCAAACCTTTTGTCTATGACAGGGGTGCCCAAACCTTTTGTCTATGACAGGGGTGCCAAAACCTTTTGTCTATGACAGGGGTGCCCAAACCTTTTGTCTATGACAGGGGTGCCCAAACCTTTTGTCTATGACAGGGGTGCCAAAACCTTTTGTCTATGACAGGGGTGCCCAAACCTTTTGTCTATGACAGGGGTGCCCAAACCTTTTGTCTATGACAGGGGTGCCCAAACCTTTTGTCTATGACAGGGGTGCCAAAACCTTTTGTCTATGACAGGGGTGCCCAAACCTTTTGGGCTTGTGAGCTAATTTTGAAAGGACAGGGTCGAAACGATTAACCGATTAATTAACGATTAAAAAAAAAAAAAAATATATATATATATATATATATATATATATATATATATATATATATATGAAGAGTTTGGTTCCAAAAAGCTATAAATCAATTTTTGAAAATATTCAAAAGTCACGTTTTTAATTGTGTATTTCAATAATTATTGATCAAACTTAAATTATATTGATTTTATCGTGTAGAAATAAATACAGTAAAAGCAACTCAAATGTGTGATATATCTGAAAACAAATATAAAAAAAAAAATCTGAAAATGAATTGAAATTGTGGATATAGCATTTTGCAACCAAACTCTTCATATACAAATGACCCATGGTGTGTGTGCGTGTGTATATATAAGGCTCACGGTGTGTGTGTTGAGTTGCCCCTCTGCTTTCTCCTGTCGCCCCCAGTACATCGGTGGCAAAGACCCCAAGTATGTCTTCTACAACTCCATTGTGTCCAATGACTCCTCACTGACTGTCCGCAACCAGCCAGTCAACTACACATTCAGCTGCACCTACAGAGCTGCCTACCTGGTGAACAACGCCGTCTTCAGCCAAAGGTAGGCCAGCCGGGGGGGGGCATGTGTGCAAGGGGGGAGGGACGCTGTTGGCCACCTCTGCATTCTGACCCAATAACTCAGCGTTTTTACTGTGCCCCGATCTTTTTCCAGAGTGGCCACTGTCTACGTCAACAACGGCAGCGTTGGGTCCTTCAAGTCTCAACTCTCCATGAACGTCTTCACTGTGAGTAGAAGCATTTAGGAGCTTGAGATCAGACTGTTCACAGCTAGCCTTGATTTACTGTAAAAGAATTCAATAGATTCACACGTAATCATTTTGATTGTAGGCCTCAGAACTAATTGCAATCATTCCAGTGACAGTCATGTCTTATTGTAACGTGTCTATTTGAAACTTAATACAGTGTGTCTGTATGACGCTCCTCCGACGTGTTTATTTTAAGCTTATTATGCTTATAAACTATATCCTTATTGTGAGCTTATTGTAACGTGAAAAAACTTTATTTCCTTATCAGCTTATTGGAAGCTAACGTGGTTATTTCTGATTAGCTTCTTGAAGCTTATTGTAACATGTTTATTTCCATGGTTAAGTCTCCTTCACTGTGACCTTTAGAACTCTAAATTCCTGTACGCCAAAGATGCTCCCTATGTGATTGACACTTCAGAGATCGGTTCCGAGGTCTTCATCGGCATCGAGGCCAAGGGCCTGAGCAACAGGTACGAGCTTTACCTCTGCTCTGACACACATACACAAACACACACACACACACACACACACAGACATACACACACATGCACACACACACTCCTCAAACATTGCCTTTTTGACCCTCACTCCAGGTTTAAAGTGGTGATCAGTAACTGCTGGGCCACATCCTCTCCCTTCTCGACAGACAAGAAGAGGTGGAGCCTTATCATCAACAGGTATAGACCAGACAAGCAGTAAACAGAGCAACAAACACAGCACTACAATCCCAGTAAACAAAAAACAAATCAATATACAAACAATAAACATAAAAACACTTAAGCAACACAAAGTAAACAAACCCTGACCTTGAGTCAGTCCAGTCTGATGCAGGCTCAGTGTCCTTGAACTCTCTCAGACATGCTCTCTCTAAGTGTGTGTGTGTGTGTGTGTGTGTGTGTGTGCATGTGCTACTCTTTTCCCAGCTGTCCCGCAGATAACACTGTCACCATATTTGACAACGCCAAGGACAGCCGTTCCACCTTCAAGTTCAACTCCTTCCGCTTCCAGCGGCTGGAAAAAGTGTCGACTGTCTGGCTCCACTGTGACGTGCAGCTGTGTGATGGGGAGAAGCTCTACTGCCAGCCGGTATGTCTCTAGGTTATACACGCATAAATACACATGTAACACACATGTAATACCTATTTATAACACACATATAATACATCTACTGCCAGCCGGTATGTTTCTAGGTTATACACGCATAGTACATATGTAATACACTTATGTTACAAGTACTGCCAGCCGGTATGTCTGACACAGACACAAAAATACATTTTTGTAATGCTCTATTATTCATGTGTCATTCATAAATCACTTATAAATGGTCAATAATATATTAATATATAATACAATGTCTACCAGTCAATATGCCAGAGACCCCTAACTCACTCACACACATCTGTTACTACCAGTTCATGTCACTGACTTGTTTTTTTCTTTACAGAGATTCATTGTTAAACTAATATGGCTAGATAGATTGTATATTGATAGATTGTATTTGAGATACAGTTCTAGATATGCACTAGTATTTAACTGTGCACACACACGTCCTGACAGCAACAGCAGTCTTGGATCTAAATATCTTTGTGTGTTTCTGCTGCTCAAAGATCCCCTGTACTGCACGGAGTGTCCGCTCTGATCCAGAACTTTCTGGAGGGATCCTGACGACAGAGTTCCATGTTAGAGGTGCGTCCATGACAGTGCAGGTGGTAAAAATACCCAGATAGTCACTAGCAACCCCCCCCCCCCCCGACACACACACAGATGAACACAGGAAGAAGTAGCTCATATGGTGTTTTGTGTTGTTCCTGCAGGAGAACTGTCTTCCAGTTGTAGACACCTGTCAGGTAACGCATTCATAACACACACACACACACACACACACACACACAACAGTGGTGGCTATTGCTTGCTGAAGTAAGGAAAGCTGACATAAAATTTGTATTTTTAGGCTACTATGTCCTTTTGACTACCCAGATCACCAGCCAAGACACTGATATATTAGG